>CM050165.1:135141469-135297914 GCA_027410445.1 Discoglossus pictus | reverse complement strand
CTAAGATGTATTTTGAAGATGCCGAAGCTCACTCAACAGTTGATGATGTCACAACACCTGCAGCTGATATCATAGAAGCTTAAAAATAAATAATTCCATGGTTGTCACATAGACTGAGTAACACAGCTGATCTGTCTCCGTCAGTAGTTACCAGAAGACAGTGAGTTGCTGGTTGCTTTCCAGTTGTTACGTATTCGCTTCCGGTTGAAGTCCAGTGTCAGAGAACATCTAGTTACACTAATTGAAGAAACTTCATTCTGTAAAGTTAAACTCTACAGAAGTCTGACCCAACTTGCAGTGTCACCATGGCTGATCTGCCAGGACATGAAAAGGTCAGTGAAGTGCTTTTACAGTCTGAAAATATCCCACCAGACGAGACATCATTGGAAGATCATGATGAATATTACACTAAGCTAAAGACCTTCTCTAAGTCACATCAGTGTCTTCATGTAATCCTGAATCAAGAAGATGATCCAGAACTGTGCTTCCTTTGGACGCAAGTATTTTTCCTATAAACAAATCTCTGGAAGACAACTCTGAAGATGCCACTGGCGATGAGTTCTTCCCTCTAGAGAAACAGATAGCAAAAATAATAGATGAAAAATTAGAACAAAGTGTTAGGGTCCAAGAGTTATCAGCAGATGATCTTGTGGTTATCTCTCCCACTAAGGAAGCTGTGTTTAGAGGAGAGTGATGAACAATTTTCAAGTGAGGATATTGTGTTTATCTCTCCCACTAATGAAGCTGTGTTTAGTGGAGAGGAGGATGATGAACAATCTTCAAGTGCCGATCTTGTGGTTATCTCTCCCACTATTGAACTTGTGTTTAGCGGAGAGGAGGGCGATGAACAATCTTCAAGTTCATCTGTTCAAGACAAAGATTGGCAATAGAGAAGAATCCCGTTGATGGTGCTGAGATGTCTTCTATGGCATTAGACTTTAATTCCAAGCAACTCTCAAGAAAGAGACCTGCCGTAAACCTTGAGGTTAAAAATACCAGAAAATGTAAAATAAGTTTTGTAAACATCCCTCCAGAGGAAGACTCAGCAAGACTGAAAGAACAATGTGAGAGGTCTCCCAATTCCCTTCCTAACAAAGCAGCAACAGTAGAACAATAATATGCAGTGGTGCCTTTCAAAAAGAGAAAGTTTTACACTATGTGGCTATAGACTTTACAATGCACACATCAGTAGTATAGAATGGTCATTGTACCAATATTTTATATATTATGTTACAATGTTTATATTATTCATATATTTAAATATATTTTTTATAATAAATAAGTTGTTTAAATTAATTGTCTTGCAGCTATTGTTTATATTTGTATAGTTATGTATTGTGGTAAATTTCTTATGTTGATGCTTATAGGGAACCAAAATAAAAGTGAAATTAAGGTATTAGATTGTAGATAAAACAATTGAACTAATTCTGGGGCTTTATTAGAGATGCTAGTGCTTTTATTGTCTCATCTGTGTTTTAGATGTCATAAATGTATGGGCACCTCCCTGAGCATAGAATTATATGGTTAAATATATATACCTAACAAATTGCATGCAGAAAACTGATTATATAAATATCCTACATACCCAACAAATTGCATGCAGAAATCTCAACTAAGTAAGTAACTGTCTCATTATGGGTCCAAAACCGTACTCCATAACACATGAAGACACTTGTTATTATGGGAATGTTCCCAACAAATACCACTCTCAAAATAAGGCACCTCTTAGAATATCCAAAAAGAACAATTTATGTGTAAACCATGCATGAGTATAATACAGTGAAATAAAGAAAAAAAAGAGTACTGAGAAGGGATTTTCTGTCCAGTAAAGGTATGAAAATCTGAAAATAAAATTCCAAAGTTTTTTGCACAGGACTTCACTGGAGAAATAATTCTGGTGGCAAATATTGCTGTCCCCCTAATAAAAATTAATTGGATAGGGGTCTAATTTACTATGGAGTAATTTCATTATTTATCATCATTGTCCCTTCTTCAAATTCACAGTATATCACAATATTATCTATGGTGATGCATACCCAGTAGGGTTTCTGGTATTCTCAATTTTTTGTATATTTAGGACCAAACTGAATATGTACTGAGGAGGTATTGTTGTTGGTGAGTGTCATGTAAAGGAGCACTTTAGTTTGGGAATATTTCAGTTGTTTGTGATGGTTGTAACAAATTAACAACCTATGTAAGCAATGGGCATAATATTACACACTGCTAGTACCTGAAGGATGCCATGGGCCCTATTAAATTCTCCCTCGTAGTTCTCTCGGTGCTCGCAAAAGGCAGTTTTCCTGCTGTTTGCGAGAACCGAATCTCTCGCAGCCTGCTTTACGATATGACTGCGAGAAAATGGCCGAGAATAGGCTCCGAGAGAGCTACGTAGCCTTAAATCTATGCACGAGTCTCGCATATCGTAAGAATCCCTACGTGGACAAAAAGTCCACGCAAGGGATCCGAAAGCCTCTACGTGCTGCCTCGGAACAGCCCGAGACAGCAGTGTGAGGCTCCCCCCTGCACCCTATACACATCCCCATGCTGCAGGGGTCTCTATCGGGACCCCTGCAGCACCCCCACATTAACCCCTTGCAGCGGGGGTCCCCGATCTGCATAGATCAGGCCCCCCGCTGCATTTAAAACTTTTAAATTCCCCGCCGCGGCTCCTTAAAGGGACCGCGGCACACTATTACCCAATCCCGGCCGCGGCACTTAAAAATAACCCCCCTCTATGCTGGGGGTCCCCATCGGGACCCCCTGAAGTGTCCCCACATAAACCCATTGCAGGGGGGGGGGGCCCGATCTGCATAGATCAGGGCCCCCGCTGCATTTAAAACTTTTAAATTCCCCGCCGCGGCTCCATAAAGGGACCGCGGCACACTATTACCCAATCCCGGCCGCGGCACTTAAAATTAACCCCCCTCTATGCTGGGGGTCCCCATCGGGACCCCCGAAGTGTCCCCACATAAACCCCCTGCAGCGGGGGGCCCCGATCGGCACCGATCGTGACCCTGCTGCAATTCAATTTTAAATTTCCCGCCTCGCGGGTCCTCAAAGGACCGTAAAGGTCCTGAAAGGACTCGCACTAAAAATATTAACCCCAGGCAACTATAATTACCCCATTAACTCATGGTGGTCAATCCAGACCACCATAAGGCTCTATTTAACCCATTAACTCATGGTGGTCAATCCAGACCACCATAAGGCTCTAATTAACCCATTAACTCATGATGGTCAATCCAGACCACCATAAGGCTCTATTTAACCCATTAACTCATGGTGGTCAATACAGACCACCATAAGGCCTAAATTAACCCATTAACTCATGATGGTCAATCCAGACCACCATAAGGCTCTATTTAACCCATTAACTCATGGTGGTCAATCCAGACCACCATAAGGCTCTATTTAACCCATTAACTCATGGTGGTCAATCCAGACCACCATAAGGCTCTAATTAACCCATTAACTCATGATGGTCAATCCAGACCACCATAAGGCTCTATTTAACCCATTAACTCATGGTGGTCAATCCAGACCACCATAAGGCTCTAATTAACCCATTAACTCATGATGGTCAATCCAGACCACCATAAGGCTCTATTTAACCCATTAACTCATGGTGGTCAATACAGACCACCATAAGGCCTAAATTAACCCATTAACTCATGATGGTCAATCCAGACCACCATAAGGCTCTATTTAACCCATTAACTCATGGTGGTCAATCCAGACCACCATAAGGCTCTATTTAACCCATTAACTCATGGTGGTCAATCCAGACCACCATAAGGCTCTAATTAACCCATTAACTCATGATGGTCAATCCAGACCACCATAAGGCTCTATTTAACCCATTAACTCATGGTGGTCAATCCAGACCACCATAAGGCTCTAATTAACCCATTAACTCATGATGGTCAATCCAGACCACCATAAGGCTCTATTTAACCCATTAACTCATGGTGGTCAATCCAGACCACCATAAGGCTCTAATTAACCCATTAACTCATGATGGTCAATCCAGACCACCATAAGGCTCTATTTAACCCATTAACTCATGGTGGTCAATACAGACCACCATAAGGCCTAAATTAACCCATTAACTCATGATGGTCAATCCAGACCACCATAAGGCTCTAATTAACCCATTAACTCATGGTGGTCAATCCAGACCACCATAAGGCTCTATTTAACCCATTAACTCATGGTGGTCAATACAGACCACCATAAGGCCTAAATTAACCCATTAACTCATGATGGTCAATCCAGACCACCATAAGGCTCTATTTAACCCATTAACTCATGGTGGTCAATCCAGACCACCATAAGGCTCTATTTAACCCATTAACTCATGGTGGTCAATCCAGACCACCATAAGGCTCTAATTAACCCATTAACTCATGATGGTCAATCCAGACCACCATAAGGCTCTATTTAACCCATTAACTCATGGTGGTCAATACAGACCACCATAAGGCCTAAATTAACCCATTAACTCATGATGGTCAATCCAGACCACCATAAGGCTCTAATTAACCCATTAACTCATGGTGGTCAATACAGACCACCATAAGGCCTAAATTAACCCATTAACTCATGATGGTCAATCCAGACCACCATAAGGCTCTATTTAACCCATTAACTCATGGTGGTCAATACAGACCACCATAAGGCCTAAATTAACCCATTAACTCATGATGGTCAATCCAGACCACCATAAGGCTCTATTTAACCCCATCAGTCCCATAAGGGTATATTATTACCATTATGGGCCTGTTACAACCCAACATTAACCACATAAGTGCCATGATGGTCCTCAAGGACCATCATGACACTAACTACAAACACTACACTATAACCCCCAATAAACCATTTAATCTAAACTAACCCCCCTCTACACTAATCTATTAACACTTACACTACCTACCTACACTACCTACCCCCTAATAAACCTTCCCACCACTCTAATTACAAAAAATAAAAAACCTACAGCACAGAAAACAAAAAACCTACAGTACAAAAAACAAAAAAACCTACAGTACAGAAAACAAAAAACAATTACAACCCCACCCCCCACTACAGAAAACAAAAAAATACATTACAACCCCACCCCCCACTACAGAAAATAAAAAAATTACACACCTGAAAAGGAAAGACAGATAAACACAATACAATACATACATATAATACATTACATACATTACATACAATACATGACATTACATATAATATATTAAATATAATATATTACATATAATATATTACATATAATACATTACATACATTACATACAATACATGACATTACATATAATATATTAAATATAATATATTACATATAATATATTACATATAATACATTACATACATTACATACAATACATGACATTACATACATTACATATAATATATTAAATATAATATATTACATATAATATATTACATATAATATATTACATATAGTCCTAATCAAATACCCCCTATCTATCTAACATACAATCTATTTAATTTAAAATAAATCCTAACTATATCAAATACATCCCCCTATCTATCTAATATACAAAAAATCCTAACTACATACACAGACCATTATTCTAAAGTAAAATAAAATAATTACAGTCCTAACTACATACACAGACCCTAATTCTAAGCTAAAATCAATAAATTAAGACCACTTACCTTTAAGATGTTGCTTCAGATCACTAACCTATGGGTCAAACAAAAAATAAAAATTAGTACAAAACATTAACATCAAATAAATAAACATTCTATACATTCTAAATATTCAACTCACCTTTACAGCATGTCCAGTCACTGTTTAGCTCTTCCGGCGCGGCCCTGTAAAAAAAAAAACACAATACATGAATACATGAATACAATATATAAACAATAAATAAAATACACAAATAAACATCTAAATATACATTTCACTTACCTACCCGCGATGTCCCCGGCCTTCTCTCCTTCAGCCCCGGCTGGGCCGCGGAACCATTCGCGCTCTAAAAAAAAAAAAGAAAAAAAACTAACGGAGGTCTGCACTGGCAGACCTCCCCGACGCTACTGAACCTCCCGGAGTCGTTTCCGGGAGGAAATTGGCATTGGCGGCTTGTGATTGGCTGAAAAAGCTGTCTATCAATTTCAGCCAATCAAAAGTCGTCAATGTGTGAGCCAATCAGGATGGGATACACCCCAATATCCCACCCTGATTGGCTTAAACACTTGTCTATCTTTCTGGGAACCAATCACAACGCTCAGATGCCTTCAGCCAATCACTATGGGATACACCCCCACGGAGTGATTGGTAGAAGACATCTGCGCATCCTGATTGGCTCCTACATTGACGACTTTTGATTGGCTGACAGCTTTTTCAGCCAATCACAAGCCGACAATGCCAATTTCCTCCCGGAAACGACTCCGGGAGGTTCAGTAGCGTCGGGGAGGTCTGCCAGTGCAGACCTCCGTTAGTTTTTTTTTTTTTTTTTTTTAGAGCGCGGATGGTTCCGCGGCCCAGCCGGGGCTGAAGGAGAGAAGGCCGGGGACATCGCGGGGAGGTAAGTTCAATGTATATTTAGATGTTTATTTGTGTATTTTATTTATTGTTTATATATTGTATTCATGTATTGTGTTTTTTTTTTTAACAGGGCCGCGCCGGAAGAGCTAAACAGTGACTGGACATGCTGTAAAGGTGAGTTGAATATTTAGAATGTATATAATGTTTATTTATTTGATGTTAATGTTTTGTACTAATTTTTATTTTTTGTTTGACCCATAGGTTAGTGATCTGAAGCAACATCTTAAAGGTAAGTGGTCTTAATTTATTGATTTTAGCTTAGAATTAGGGTCTGTGTAGTTAGGACTGTAATTATTTTATTTTATTTTAGAATAAGGGTCTGTGTATGTAGTTAGGACTGTAATTATTTTATTTTATTTTAAAATTAGGGTCTGTGTATGTAGTTAGGATTTGTTGTATATTAGATAGATAGGGAGATGTATTTGATATAGTTAGGATTTTTTTTAAATTAAATAGATTGTATGTTAGATAGATAGGGGGTATTTGATTAGGACTATATGTAATATATTATATGTAATATATTATATGTAATATATTATATTTAATGTATGTAATGTCATGTATTGTATGTAATGTATTATATGTAATATATTATATGTAATATATTATATGTAATGTCATGTATTGTATGTAATGTATGTAATGTATTATATGTATGTATTGTATTGTGTTTATCTGTCTTTCCTTTTCAGGTGTGTAATTTTTTTATTTTCTGTAGTGGGGGGTGGGGTTGTAATGTATTTTTTTGTTTTCTGTAGTGGGGGGTGGGGTTGTAATTGTTTTTTGTTTTCTGTACTGTAGGTTTTTTTGTTTTTTGTACTGTAGGTTTTTTGTTTTCTGTGCTGTAGGTTTTTTATTTTTTGTAATTAGAGTGGTGGGAAGGTTTATTAGGGGGTAGGTAGTGTAGGTAGGTAGTGTAAGTGTTAATAGATTAGTGTAGAGGGGGGTTAGTTTAGATTAAATGGTTTATTGGGGGTTATAGTGTAGTGTTTGTAGTTAGTGTCATGATGGTCCTTGAGGACCATCATGGCACTTATGTGGTTAATGTTGGGTTGTAACAGGCCCATAATGGTAATAATATACCCTTATGGGACTGATGGGGTTAATTAGAGCCTTATGGTGGTCTGTATTGACCACCATGAGTTAATGGGTTAATTTAGGCCTTATGGTGGTCTGGATTGACCACCATGAGTTAATGGGTTAATTAGAGCCTTATGGTGGTCTGTATTGACCACCATGAGTTAATGGGTTAATTTAGGCCTTATGGTGGTCTGGATTGACCACCATGAGTTAATGGGTTAATTAGAGCCTTATGGTGGTCTGGATTGACCATCATGAGTTAATGGGTTAATTAGAGCCTTATGGTGGTCTGGATTGACCACCATGAGTTAATGGGTTAAATAGAGCCTTATGGTGGTCTGTATTGACCACCATGAGTTAATGGGTTAATTTAGGCCTTATGGTGGTCTGGATTGACCACCATGAGTTAATGGGTTAATTAGAGCCTTATGGTGGTCTGGATTGACCATCATGAGTTAATGGGTTAATTAGAGCCTTATGGTGGTCTGGATTGACCACCATGAGTTAATGGGTTAAATAGAGCCTTATGGTGGTCTGGATTGACCACCATGAGTTAATGGGGTAATTATAGTTGCCTGGGGTTAATATTTTTAGTGCGAGTCCTTTCAGGACCTTTACGGTCCTTTGAGGACCCGCGAGGCGGGAAATTTAAAATTGAATTGCAGCAGGGTCACGATCGGTGCCGATCGGGGCCCCCAGCTGCAGGGGGTTTATGTGGGGACACTTCGGGGGTCCCGATGGGGACCCCCAGCATAGAGGGGGGTTAATTTTAAGTGCCGCGGCCGGGATTGGGTAATAGTGTGCCGCGGTCCCTTTAAGGAGCCGCGGCGGGGAATTTAAAAGTTTTAAATGCAGCGGGGGCCTGATCGGTGCCGATCGGGGACCCCCGCTGCAAGGGGTTAATGTGTGGGGGCTGCGGGGGTTCCTATGGACCCCTGCAGCAAGGTGTTCATGTGAGGACACTTCGGGGGTCCCGACAGGGACCCCCGCATTGAGGGGGGGTTCATTTTAGGTGCCTAGGGGGGGGTTTAAAGTACCCCCCACGGCAGGGCTTATGTGGGGGACTGCCGCGGAGGTCCCTTTTAGGACCCCCGCAGCACTTGATGAGGAGTGGGAGCCTGCGATATCATCTCGCAGGCTGTCACTCCTCATGTACATTTACGCAGTGTAGATACGTACGGGCCTGCTGCGTAGCTCATACGTTGCTCGCAGCAGGGCTAATTTAATAGCATTGTAAGTTAGAGAAACTTTGCAGTACGTAGGGCTTAAGTAGAAGCCTCTTATTTACGAGGCTGGAATTTAATGAGGCCCCATGTTTGTGTTTTTACAAGTCCTGCTGACTTGTAGTCTGAATGGGTGTGTTCTTCTAATTATTATTATTTATTCGGGAATGGAAGGAGGAGGACAGGAGGCTGAGGGGGTTTGTCTACTGATTGGTGAATTCCGAGAAGATTGCTAAAAAGAGGGAGAGTCAATAGCTTTCCTGGGTCAAAGCTTTCATTTAAGAGACATACTGCTCCATAGCATTGGCAAACTCTGGTATTGCATAATTAAGTTTAATTTTACTTTTTGTGTGTGTTCCATAGCCTATTATCTGCGGGGGGGGGGATTTGTCTCTTGGTAAGATGATTTAATTAAACAAACATAACCTTTACATTTGTAACCTTTATCTGTGTGATGCTCAGGGGGCCATGGGACTTTTTTTTATAGGACTGTTTAACTGTTGAGGGCTATGGGCTGACATGTGTAAATTGTGTGATTCCCCTCTTACCTCCTTGCCATGTTGCTTAATTGTGTGCCATGTTAATGAATTATTGTATTAATGGATAAATATAGAATTCATAATGCATGTATGTTACCCAGTCAGTTTGGTCTTAAAATGTTGGATTTTTCTTAGGAATTTCAATAAAGTATATCGTTCCCAGTGTACTCTGGGAAAGAGGAGTACAATTTGCAGGGTATTCAGTTGAAGGGGATCAATAAACCTCGAGAAATAGACTGTCTGACACCAGCTATTGTTCTCACGTGAAATAGGGTTAGCGTCACTTTAAGATTAACCTGAGAATTTGCAATTGCTACACCCGGTCTGGGGTTTGATCTCAGCAGGCGCTGTCAAGTAGACTCCCGCTGAGCGTGAACTCACGTGGTCCTGTTCTGTGCTGGGGTCATTCCTGCTAACAGGGATATCCAAAGAACCCCACAACCTGCTGGGTAAGTTTGAACTAGGTTTTTATCAAGCCCACTGAAGCAGTAGGTTATGACAATCTGCATATCTTCTTAACTGCAGAAATCCATTTTCTATTCTGTGTTGATGCTGCCTTCTGCTTTCTCAGGAAGGTATGTCCTTTTAAACGAATGAGTTTTCATTAGTGCTACTGAAAGCACTGGCGGTTGTAGCTACCATATTGCCATTGTCTGTGAATTAAAGGTTGAATCCCACTTTAGGAAGCTGATCAGAAAACAAAATAATAAATTACACTGAGATATAATAGTAAATAAAATTCAATAAATTAGAAGTTTGCATTTTTTTCAATCTAAAACCATTTGCTTACTTTCAAATGCAGATTTTCAAAATAGTTCACTATTTGGCAAGATTCTGAGGAGTGAATGTGAAATGTTAATGCACCGCTCTTCTATTTTCTTTGTTATATACTTGATACCTTCCTTATTGTCACTGAAGCAAAGACCACATAAATAGTTTTATTATATACTGTATACGCGAGGAAAGACAAAATAAAGAGATATAAACTTGTGTAAAAGATATGTACAATCTTTATACTATCAGTGTGGACTAAAAATCTATTTTTTTCTGGTTTAAAAGTATTAATAAGGCTGACACTGCTGAACGACCATGGAGGAAATCATGCTCTGCAGCAGATTTCCTTCACTACAAGTTTATGCTAAGTTCCTACTCCTCTGCCCTCAACCTGGCCAAACAGCATTACTTCACATCACTAATATCAACTAGGTCCTTTAACCAAAAACGTCTTTTTGCCACTTTCAATACTCTACTCCGCCCACCACCTCCCCCCATCCCTTCCTGTCTCACTGCTGAAGACTTTGCCAATCATTTTACACATACAATTCAATCTATCCACAATGAACTCTCCTCTCACCGTGGCTCACACACTTCACTCTCTCAACTAACCAACAACACCCAATCTACTCCCCTCCCCATTCCCACAGCCACTTTGAACTACTTTACCCCTGCAACAGAAGATGAAGTCTCCATCCTAATATCATCCTCTCACCTCACCACCTGTCCTTCCGGTCCTATTCCATCTCAGCTCATCCCTCCCCTCTCTACTACACTAATTCCAGCTCTCACACATACCTTCAACCTTTCCCTAAACACTGGCATGTTTCCATCATCTCTAAAACATGCCATAATTACACCCACTCTCAGGAAACCCTCATCCGATTCTGACGTTGCATCTAACTACAGCCCTATCTCTCTACTTCCAAACTGCTGGAGCGGCTCGTCTATAACCGCCTTACCAGTTTCATCTCCTCTAACTCTCTTCTGGACACTTTCCAATCCGGCTTTTAGGCCCCAACACTCCACTGAGACAGCCCTCATAAAAGTCACCAATGACCTGCTCACCGCCAAGTCTAAAGGCCACTTTTCTATTTTGCTTCTTCTGGATCTCTCTGCCGCCTTTGACACAGTTGACCATCTGCTTCTACTCCACATTCTCTCCTCCCTCGGCATTCAAGACACTGCTCTCTTGTGGTTCTCATCATACCTCCAAGAACGATCATTTAGCGTCTCCTTCTCAGGCACATCTTCTTCTCCTCACTCCCTGTCTATTGGCATACCCCAAGGATCAGTCCTAGGCCTCCTCCTCTTCTCCATCTACACATCCTCACTCGGCACCCTAATAAACTCTTTTGGGTTCCAGTACCATCTCTATGCAGATGACACCCAAATCTACCTCTCAGCACCAGATCTATCCCCCTCTCTTCTAGCACAAGTCTCCGACTGCCTCTCTAGTATATCCTCTTGGATGTCCGCCCACCATCTCAAACTCAACATGTCTAAGACTGAACTCTTAATCTTCCCACCCTCTACTACAGCTTTAATTCCTCACATCTCTCTCTCTGTCAACAATGCCATCATCACTCCCACCTCCCGCGCCCGTTGTCTCAGGGTTCTACTGGACCCGCCCTCTCTTTCATCCCAAACATACAGTCTCTAACCAAATCCTGTCTTTTCCATCTAAAAAACATATCCAAAATACGCCATTACCTTACACAAGACACTACTAAGATTCTAATACACTCTCTGATCATTTCTCGTCTTGACTATTTCAACTCACTCCTTGTTGGCCTGCCCATCACTCGCATCTCCCCACTTCAATCCATAATAAATGCCTCCACCAGATTCATCTTCAGTACACATCGTTCAGTGTTGGCAGCTCCTCTTTGTCCATCACTTCACTGGCTTCCCTTAGCCTCCAGAAAAAAGTTTAAAATCTTGACCCTAACTTATAAAGCCCTCAACAACAGCGCACCCCCATACATCTCTGCTCTCATCTCCAAATACTCCCCCAAACGCCCTCTTCATTCTGCTAACGACCTTCTTCTTTCTACCACTCTTGTCACCTCCTCTCACTCCCGCCTCCAGGACTTTTCTTGCGCTGCCCCTATTCTCTGGAACTCCTTGCCTCGCTTCACCAGACTATCCTCCTGCCTTAAATCCTTCAAAACATCAATAAAATGCACCTCTTTAAAGAAGCCTATAGCCTTCCTCCCTATCATGCTCAGCACTACTCTCTTCCTACTGTACCACATACACACTTCAACCTTTAGATTGTAAGTCTGCGAGTTTCAATCCTGCAAGGTGCTTTAGTGAAAGCGCTATGGACATCAGGTTCAAAGCTCAAAGACAGGGCCCCCAATTCATTGTAATGTGTGAATCTTGAACTTGTCATTGCCTGTAAATTAACTTATGTATAGCGCTACGGAATATGTTGGAGCGTTACAAATAAACTATAATAATAATAATAATAATAATAATAATAGTGTCTTACTAAAAAAAATGGGCACAGGGAAGTGATTATTCTATAGGAACAGGGAGAAAATGGGTGTATGGGCTTAGGGAGGGGTTGAGTCTGTTGGCACAGAGAGGGGATGGGTCTATAAATACAGGGATATTATGGATCTCTGGTCACATGATAGGGTGGGACTATAGGCACAGGGAGAGGATGTGTAGATGGGCATGAAGTGGGATGTATCTGTGGGCACAGAGAGTAGATGGGACTATTGATATAGAGAGGGAATAGATCTATGGGAAAAGTGGAAGGATGAATCTGTGGAGGGGATGTGTGTATAGCCACAGAAAGGAGTGGATCTATGGGTGCATTGACAGGATGGGTCTATGGACATAAGCAGGGGATGGAACTATAGACATGGAGAGGGTGGGTCTATATGCACAGTGAGGGGATGGGTATCTGTGTTCACAAGAAGGGGATAGAACGGCTGGCACAGGAATGGTATGGGTCTATGGACACAGGGAAAGGATGGGTCTGTGGGTGCATGGAGAGGATGGGTCTATGAGAGATAAGAGTAATTCAGGGTGTAGGGAGTGGACAGAACAAGGCTTAAACATTTGAAAGGGCAGCAATGGCATAGGTGAACTCATTGACACTTGACAGGGATAGCGGAGATATAATATGATGGGGGATTTTTAATTTCTGTAATGGAGGGAATACATGTGCTAGAAGGTCAATACAGAGGGTGTTACAGAAGGAGTTTTGTCAAAAACAAGATTGTTGTTGAGGTGCAGTCAGCTGGTGAAGGCGACTGAGATGTGATCATTGAGTTAGAGGTAATGTACAAAATGACACCACGTCCATGAAGAGGCAAAAAAAGAAACAAAATTGAGTGTTAGAGGAAATGTAAAACACATTTTCTGCTTGTGTGATTTATGGTTACCCAACATCCCAGGCTATCAACGGAGAAAGAGAAAACCTTATATTTAAAAACCTTAAACAAGGGTGAACTTCTTCGTCTTGTTTGGAGAAGGATAGAAGTGTGCTGACTGCATGACCAAGAATCATCTCAAGAACATCCATCTAATACACATTCTGCTGTTTAATTATGACTAAAGTATTTTATATGTTGTGACAGATCCATCTGTATAGATAAAGTATTAAACGTGTATGTACCCCTAGACATCGATATATCCCCTACAATGTCCCCCCATGCATGATGTTTATACTCATGTTAATGAGAATCAGGTGATAGAGTCACTGGTGCCAGATGGTTGGAGGGCAAAGGTTATCTAACATGCACAGCAGTAGGTCAGACATACAGGCACCAACTATATGGCCTGTCTACAGGGTTTCTCTGCCCCAGAACCAGGGGCAGAGAGAGACAGAGAGACATGTTCTCCCTTCTCCTACCTGTGCAAGAATGAATTAGGTTGACGCCCCTAAAGGCGTCCCTAGGGGGGAGACTAAAGTTGCCAAGGATTAGCCCCATCCGATTAGACAGAGGTAATTAGCAGATTCTAAGAGTTACTCCATTGGCCCAGAGGGGGATGGGGGTTTGGCTAAAGGTAGCCACTCCCTATAATGTGTTGTGCCAGGTTTTAAATAAGCTGAACCAATTCAATAAAGTGTTCTTAATTTTCATCACAACTTGAGTAAAGATGTATTATTTACCAAAGGACACATGCTGGTAGTAAAGATCGTCAGACTTACTATCCAGGCTGCCCAGCGCACACTACCCAAATGCTGGGACATATAGGTCTTTGTACCTTAACATATGTGTTACTCTTGAATTTTTTAAATAAATAATTGTATTAAATATCATTGTATATCAATTTATAATTTTGTTTATACATACTGTGTACTTATAAATTTATATATATATATATATATAAATATATACTCATGTATTAAGTTCCATCTCTGCGTTCTGAAGAACCTCATGTTACAGTAGAGATGTTTTATAGTGTAGAAGAGGTTAAGATTTCCATTGTTACCCTTGTTTTATATAACTTTTATAAATCTTTGCAATTAAAGGTGCCCCTAGGTGGTTACAACTTAAATTGCTTTCGTGATGGAAGCTTTATAGTACTGATTTGGGGTGTAGGTGACTGTTAAAGTTTCTACAGCTTATAGGTGACTGATAGCTTAGGTAAGCTGTTTTGTAGTTAACCCTTTCACTCACACACCCATTGCAAGATACTACTTTGCCACATAAATCATGTAAACCCAAGATCACTCTGCAAGATAACAATAATAATCATAAACAAGTAAATGCAAAATTTTACAATTATTTGTTACCTTTACTCCATGTTCTCTTTAGTCCAACACTTTTCATTTATTTTATAACTTACGGTATTCTGAACAAAACCATTGTGCTTAAATCCTCTTGAATGCATCTACACAGTCATTCCAAGTACTTGACAGGTTTTCATTGTTAAAGTATGATTAATTCAATGTATAAGATGACCAAGATATAAATATTTTTGAAACATACTAATAGTTATGTATACACATAAAATAATTTGTTTTAAGGGATGTGGCAAACCAAGGAGACAATGCCCTGCTTCTGAATTAGTGTTCATTTTGAGAACCTGCAATAGAATTTGATTGATTTTATCCTACAGTGCCTTGCAAATGTATTCACCCCCTTGGCATTTTTTGTGTTTTGTTGCCTCACAACATGGATTGTTTGAGGATTTGCAGCATTTTAATTTAAAGAACATGCCCAAGATGTTGAAGGTGTTTTTTTTTTATTGTGAAGCAACAAATAGGACAAAATAACAGAAAAAGTCAATGTGCATAACTATTCACCCCCCTAAAGTCAATACTTTGTAGAGCCACCTTTTGCGTCAATCACAGTTCCTAGTTGCTTTGTATAAGTCTCTATGAGCTTGCCACATCTTATCACTGGGATTGTTGCCCATTCCTCCTTGCAAAACGGCTTCAGCTCCTTCAAGTTGGATGGGTTGAGCTTGTGAACAGCAATCTTTAAGTCTGACCACAGATTTTCTATTAGCTTGAGGTCTGTGCTTTGACTAGGCCATTCCAACACATTTACATGTTTCCCCTTAAACCACTCAAGTGTTGCTTTAACAGTATGTTTGGGGTCATTGTCCTGCTGGAAGGCGAACCTCCGTCCTAGCCTCAAATCACGCACAGAGTGGTACAGGTTTTGCTCAAGAATATCCCTGCATTTAGCACCATCCATCTTTCCCTCAACTCTGACCAGTTTCCCAGTTCCGGCTGCTGAAAAACATCCCCACAGCATGATGCTGCCACCACCATGTTTCACTGTGGGGATGGTGTTCTTTGGGTGATGTGATGTGCTGGGTTTGCACCAGACATAGCGTTTTTGTTGATGGCCGAAAAGTAAAATGTTAGTCTCATCAGACCAGAGCACCTTCCTCCATACATGTTGGGAGTCTCCCACATGCCTTTTCGCAAACTCAAAATGTGTAATTTATTTTTTTGCTGAAAGTAATGGCTTTCTTCTGGCCACTCTGTAATAAAGCCCAACTCTATGGAGCATATGGCTTATTGTAGTCCTATGTACAGATACTCTAGTCTCTGCTGTGGAACTCTGCAGCTCATCCAGGGTTACCTTAGGTTTCTGTGTTGCCTCTCTGATTAATGCCCTCCTTGCGCAGTCCGTGAGTTTTGGAAGGCGGCCGTCTCTTGGCAGGTTTGCTGTTGTGCCATGTTCTTTCCATTTGGTTATGATAGATTTGATGGTGCTCCTGGGGATCATCAAAGATTTGGATATTTTTTTAATAACCTAACCCTGACTTGTACTTCTCAACAATATTGTCCCCTACTTGTTTGGAGAGTTTCTTGGTCTTCATGGCAGTGTTTGGTTAGTGGTGCCTCTTGCTTAGGTGTTGCAGCCTCTGCGGCCTTTCAAAAAAGGTGTGTATATGTAATGACAGATCATGTGACACTTAGATTGCACACAGGTGGACATCATTTTTACTAATTATGTGACTTCTGATTTAATAAATAATAAATAGTTTCTGAATATATTTTTCTCATTTCACTTCACCAACTTAGACTATTGTGTTCTGATCCATCACATAAAATTCAGATTAACAAAACATGAACTTAAGGCTGTAATGTAACAAAATAGGTAAAAAGTCCAGGGGTGTGAATACTTTTGCAAGGCACTGTATATGTTTTTAACAACTGGGCATTCCCATACATCAATGTACCATTTTTTTTTTTTTCATAAAGTTTTTATTGACACATTCACAAGACAAGCACATTTGAAAACAAGGAGCGACACGCAGGTCCCCCACACTTTATGATTTTCATCGTATACATTTGTGCTAGCCCAAGATAAAATACATATGTCAATTCTGTGTGTCACCCTCCGCCTTTTTCCTTTTTCTATTATTAAGATAGTCTATGCATGCAACCTATAACAGGTTAGGTAAGTTACCCGTGCTTAAATGCTCTATCTATGTCTCGCATGTGCTAGATATCCTGCTATGGTTACTTCAGAAATTAAAACAATTTTAACTAACAAAAATATAACATAACACAAATTAACGTGTGCCTTTCAACATTACGTTTTACAGAAATTGCTTACTACCTTTCTTACCGTCCACGTCCGCAGCGACCTCAAACGAGGTACCATGGAGAGCCCTGTCCCGGACCGTACCAGCTATTAACTGCCTCCCCCTCTCGATCAGTGCACTACCGTCAGTGTATCTGGAATGAGTGTTCCGTCCCGCTCCAGTCACCCCATATTTCCTTATAAACAGCCACCGTAACGTTTAAAGTTGCCGTCATATGTTCAAATGTCATAATAAAGTTGATTTTGTTAATGACTGAGTGAATATCTTGTGTATTCTTCCGCCAATTTCCTGCCAGACTACTTTTAGCCGCCAACATGATAAATTGAAGCCACTTATTTTGGTGAATACGTAAGTTTTGTACTGGAAGCCCTAGGAGACATGTTCCCATCTCGGGATGTATTTTTGTTTTAAGTGTGTTAGAGGCCAGTTCGGCCACCTTGTGCCACAATGATTGATCAATTGGGCAGTCCCACCAAATATGGCGGAAGGAACCTCCTGTGATACAGCCTCTAAAACACTCAGGAGAGATATTAGGGTCCATTTTGTGTAGCCTGTCTGGCGTGTAATAGGTTCTAAATAAAACTTTGGCTGATGTTTCCATATGGCTAAAGTATCTGGAGCCTTTCGTCAGTTCCAGGCTAATTTTGGACCACCTACTCATGTCCCATTCTACTCCCATATCCTGTTCCCATTGCTTAACATGCTTGGGCTTGCTAGCCATGTCATTAGAGTTGGATATAGCGTACAGTTCCCCCAATATTCCCCTGGTTAGTGGGGCTTTATTACATATTAGTGTGAACCAAGTTGAACTTGGCGGGCCCCATTTACGGAGTTTAATGGTGACATTGTGGTGAATTTTGTTGTAGTTGAAGTATTCTCTGGGTGGGAGATTGTACGTTTCCATAAAACTCCTGGTATTTAGTACTGCACCCTCTCTAACCCAGCTTCCAAACCTATCTAACTTCCGTGAGATCCACCAATCTTTGGAGAACCTACCCATCTCCTCAAGGGTACATGGGGAAGGGAGTGTAGTGGTTAGCAAAGAGATATTGGGGCTTAGCTGTCTACTGATGTTAGCTCTTTCCCATTCCCTCAGAGACAGGGCTATCATCGGGTTGTTCCGAGCCAGCTTTAAGGGCAACGGGGAAGAAGGGTCCCATATAAGAGTATCCCATTTTAATGGTGCAATTTGGTGGTTTTCTACAAAGACCCAAAGTGGCTGGTGCTCTGCCGAATGCGCCTGGGGCAAGAAAGAAATCTGGGCTGCCCTGAAGTATTTAAAGAGGTCGGGACAGCCCAAGCCTCCAGAGGATCTTCTCCTAATCATAATTGCTTTCCTTATTCTAGGGCGCTTGTAATTCCAAATAAATCTGAATATTGCATTTTGGAAGCTGGTCAAGTCTCTCATATGTACCTGAATAGGCAGAGTCCTGAAAAAGTACAGGATCCTGGGGAGAATATTAATTTTTATTGCATTTATCCTCCCCGACCAAGAGAGATGATACTTATTCCATTTCAACAAGTCCTGATTCAGGGACTTGTATAGCGGAATATAGTTGGACTGGTACAGGCCAGTGATCTCCGGAGTAATACCTAAATAATTTATATATTTTTCTGGCCAATCAAAGGAGTACTGGGATTTGAGAGTATCTCTCAAGGCCTGCGGAGCCTGAGCCAAGATCGATTCCGTCTTGTCTATGTTAATTTTGAGCCCCGAGATGAACCCAAAGGACTCCATCAGGGACATCAAGGCTGGTATTGAGTGAATTGGGTTTGTAAGTGTACACAGGATGTCATCTGCAAAGAGGCAACACTTAAACTGGTGCAAGCCTACATTTAATCCAGTTATTAATGCGCTATTCCTAATAGCCTGAGCCAAAGGTTCAATGGCCAGCGCGAACAGAAGGGGGGATAAGGGGCAGCCCTGTCTGGTGCCTCTTCTAATATTGATAAAGGAATGGTCATCCCCTGGGATTCTAATGCTGGCAGTTGGATTATTATAGAAAGACTTGATCACATTCACAAAGTTACCCACCAACCCAAACTTTGTCAGCGTGGCATGCAGGTATGGCCATTCTATGGAGTCAAATGCTTTCTCCAGGTCTAGTCCTATAGTACATAAAGGGGTATCATCTAGTTTCGCTAAATGGAATATGTTGAGGAGTCTTCTTATATTATCCCCCGCCTGTCTGTAAGGAATAAAGCCCACTTGGTCCTTATGGATCAATCTAGGTATGAAGTTCGCTAATCTGGTGGCCAATATTTTCCCAAGAATTTTTACATCTCCATTCAAAAGAGAGATGGGTCTGAAGTTTTTAACCAGTAGAGGATCTCTGCCCGGTTTAGGGAGAAAGATTAAACTCGCTTGGTTAAGCTCGGGAGGTATTGCCTTCCCCTCCATTATATCTTTAAAAAGCTTTTCCAACTTTGGGGCAAGTTGCTTATCGAAAGTGGCATAATAGTTATTTGTAAAGCCGTCCGGACCAGGGGCTTTACCCTTCTTCAGGGTCTTAATTGTTTTACTGATCTCATCTGCTGAGATCTCAGCATTCAATAAACTTAAATCCTCCTCAGTGGCTGAAGGGAGGTCGTAGGCGTTTAGAAATTCGTGTATTTTGTAACTGTTAGCTGTCAATTTGGACGAGTAAACATCTTGATAATAATTTCTGAATGTTTCTTTGATCTCATCTTGTTTCATAGTGATTACCCCTCTAGCATCCCTAACTTGGTGAATACGCGCAGAGTTGTGTCTTAGGTTTAATTTCCTGGCTAACATGGGCGAGGGCTTATTAATTTGGCAATAAAATTTATGGCTCGTTCTTCTGATAGCCTTTTCAGTCCTTTCTGCCAATATGGCATCTAGTTCTGCTCTGGTTCGATCTAGTTCAATCTGCGTTTCCCTCGTGAATTTATTCTGGTTTAACTTTTCAAGATACTGTAATTTCTTAAAGAGTTCGTTTTCCTTGCTGAATAATTTTTTCCTACGGGCTGCCGATATTTTTATAATTATCCCCCTAATGTAGGCCTTGTGAGCAACCCATGACCATCCTATTTCCGTCTCTGGAATATCGTTGAGAGCAAAAAAGGTGTTAATTTCCTCTTCTATTTGGGCCTGTACCTCTGGACTCGTAATCAGCTTGTCGTTTAGACGCCAAGCATGGATGTGGGAATTGTTTTGGTTTAGACTCAATTTACAAGAAATTAACGAATGGTCCGACCATGGGCAGGGTAAAATTTGGGCATCTGACGCGTTATTGAACAGTGATGAGTGCATCATCAAAGCGTCGATCCTGGAGTAAGTATTGTGGGTGGGGGAAAAGAATGTATACTGCCTTTCAGAGGGATGCAACCCCCTCCAGGCATCTACTAATTCCAGTTCCTTAAGTAGGGAGTAAATTATATTAAGTTTTTTAGCATCTCTAGTATATGAAGGTGTCCCTGACCTGTCAAGGAAAGGTTGAAGCGCCAAATTCAGGTCCCCACCCATAATAATTTTCCCTCTGTCCTCTTGTTTTAGAAGGTTCAGTAATTTGATAAGGGTGTTGTGTGGGTTAACAGTGGGGGCATATAAATTCACCAAGGAGACCCTAACATCCAGAATCGTACCTGAAAGTATGAGGAAATCACCCTCCTTATCCTTTTCCTGTTTTTCTAATTTGAAGGGGAGGTTCTTGTGAAGGAGAATGGCCACACCTGCTTTCTTGGAGAGCTGTGAACAAGTATAGAAATCGGGGTAATCTCTGTGGAGAAATTTCGGAACTTTGTCTCTCGCAAAATGAGTTTCCTGTAGGAAAATTATAGATGGCTTGATCCTTTTATAAAAGAGAAAGGCCTTACGTCTTTTAAACGGGGAGTTGAAGCCTTTTACATTATGTGTTATTATGTTGTGTGAGTGATCAGTCATGGCGGTGCGTTATCTAGGTGTGTTAAAGTCGCTGGAACGTTACCCCACATAGATCTCTCTGCCTCAGCTTCTACTTTCCCTGCCAGCCGGCCCGGGACACACCCACCACGATTCGCTCCAGACGCGGACGACTTCAGGCATTTCTTAGTCCGCCAGGCACCAGCGGGAGAACATACAATGAACAAAAAAACAACATCAGTACAAAACAGTACCCGATTAGTAAACCATGGATGACAGTAAATCCTCCCCAGACTACTATTCATAGACTTTACGTTGGGGTTAAGGGAAGGCGACTTACCCCCCCAAATTAACCCAACAGGGAGAAAACTATCAAATATCACTACCAAAACTAGCACTAACAGTATCATGGGTTCTAAACCCCTACTTAAGATAGAGCTTAGCCAGCTAACGTAGCCATCCTGAGTACTCTAGTAAATATGCATAATGTTAAGCGAGACAAAAAATAATAGAAAAACAGTATTACAGTTCCACCCAATACCTCCAGTTGGCTAAAGAGATTGGTTGTGAAAAAATAAACCCAGCACTATCTAACAGCCCCCGGGCTAAACTTGGCCTCCACCCCCTGTATGACCCGATTAAACTAATGCATAAACAAAGATACAATACTCAATTGAATTATAGTCCTTTTTGTAAGCAATGTCCGAGCGTGTGCAAAAGATCAAGAAATCCGCCTTTCCTTCTGTAGCTCCCGAGGTGGAGTTCAGGTTTCCTATATAGCGTAAAGAGTAATATGGAAACAAAGTTTGGACTTGGAAAAATTTTATGATATGGGGTCCCCCGCTAGATCCTGCTCACGGTGCTTGATTTCCCTCAAAGGGTTGGAAATGGGCTTTGATCTTTGCGGCTGTGGGATTCCTTGACCCTTCTTGGCCTGCCTCAGTTCCGCTTGAAGGAAGGAATGTTCTTCCTCGGATTCCATAGGCACGAGTTTCAGTCTGTTCAGAAGGCTTTGGCTTTCCTCAAACAATGTCACCTTGAAGGATTTTCCTTTATAAGTGAACAAAAGTGCGAATGGGAACCCCCATTTGTATGCTATCTTGTAGTGGGAGAGCACTCGCAATGTGGGTCTCATCTCCCTCCTTTTCTGAAGGGTAGAAGGGGATAAGTCCATATAGATTTGAATCTTGGTGCCGTCTGGGCCTAGGATTTCCCTCCTTAGTCTGGTTTCCGCAAGGATCAAGTCTCTAGCCGTTTGCTGGGCAAATCTAATAATGATATCTCTGGGTAGGTTTTGGTCCCTAGAAGATCCCAGCGCTCTATGAGCTCTTTCTATTGCCCAGTTTGACTCCTCGGCCGAAGGAAGGATCATGCTTATAGCATCTCTAGAATATTGTAGAACATCCGTTATTTTATTAGGGACGCCCCTCAGCCTAATATTATGTCTGCGGGATCTGTTCTCCAGGTCCTCTACTTTATCCTCCAACATCTGGATCTTAGAAGCATTTTGTAGGATATCCTGCTTATCTAGCGCTTGGGTCTCAGCGATCTGGTCAGTGCTTTCCTCCAGGCCTTGCAGCCTCTGGTTTATAGATTGGATGTCTGACCTTAGGTCGTCCACTGCATGTTTAATTTCAGCTTGCAGGATCTGTTTGATTTTAATTAAGGTCCCGTCAGTTAGTTCCATTTGAGCTGGTTGGGAGCTCTGCGCTGATTCGTGGATCGGCGACTCTGGCTGTTCGGGATTGGGACTCTGATTCGGGTTGCGATTTGTGTCGGGTGGTTTGTAGAACTCCTGTATCCCCTTCCCAGACTGTTTCTTTTGTACTTTACTTGTACTGCGACTTGCCATCTTTCTATGCGGGTTGAAACGCTGGTTTTGAGGTCCTGGTCCACCTAAACAGCTGGGTTTGAAGGTATTGGGTCGAAGCGGTGATTATATAGTTATATACTCATGGATGGCATACCAGCTGCCACCTTTACGCCTGCATAAGAGCGGCAGACAGACAGCTCCAAGGGGGTGTTGGTAAACCCTGGCCCAGGGCCCTCGGGAGCATAGCTGGAAGCTTTGGAACAGTTTGTGAATCACTTGTTCAATGGTTCGGCAGCCACCAATCCCTGCACAAATATTGTAGAGTGCTTCCTGAGCAAAGGTCCTTATTCTGAGTCAAGATTAGAGACAGGCCTTTCTAGGTCAGAAAATGTTTTCAGCTTGGTATAATTTGTGATTGGTAAGCACAATCCTTGAAATGTCCACTGAGTGTCAGTGTTCGCACACTAATAGCTGTATAGTGAAACCTTGCACAGCCAAGCAGTAGGGCACCTCAATTTTTCAAACACGCATTTGCTGCAAGCAGATGTCAACAGCTTGCTGATATTGCTGAAATGACCCTTCAGGACCTTGTATCTTGCAGTTAAATCCGGAACCAACCTGATGTTTACAGTTTTATGTAGCATGTGATTTGGGTGCGCTATTTTTAGAATGTCCACTGGGTGTCAGTGTTAGCACACTAATGGCAGTGTAATGGAGTCTTTCAACACCAAATAGCAGGGCAACCCAGATTTTTTAGGCAAACATGAACTGTAGGCAAACTTCATCAGCCTGTTAGTGTTAATTATATGTCCAGTTGGGGCCTTTAAGCCTTTATAATGAGACCCTTGGCCAGCATGTAATGTCCTCTGGGTTCACAACTCCTCGGAGTCTTTTGAAGTCTCACTTTTGTAATAGATAGCCAGTCATAAGGTTTAGTAAGGGCTCTTTATTGGGAAGATTCTGAGCTGCATCAAACCTCTCTTAGCAGTACCTGCTTCTCTGTTAAAATTTAAATTTCGCGCCACAAAATGGCGGCCGCAGATTCGCGGGCTTTTTAATTTTGGGGTAGAAGGAGGCTACCTGCCTATTGATGTGGTCCTCCCTGCCTTACTGTCTGCAGAGACCCCTTTGAATGACCACTATGTTTGCTCCAGGGCCTCGGGAGGTCTTAATAGTGTGTCAGGCAGCAAGGCCTGGTGGGCAAGATGGCCGCCCTCACGAGGCTGCGCCTCTCTCTCAGGGTGCAGAGGCCCCCGGGCTGTCTCCCCCTGCTCCTCAGTCTCTGGTCCTCCTGTCCTCCTGTCTCACCCCACTTCCAGGCCACTCACCCCTCCGGCCTCCGGTCGCCCCTCACCTTCTTAGAGCCGCTCTGGCCTCTTGCACCTACTGCTGCTTCTGTTCTGGCCTCCTTTTTCTCCGGCGCGTCCGCGCCAGCACGTCCGCCGGGTTGCTGTACTGGGTCGGTCCGGGGGCTCCTCTGTGGGCTGCTTGCTTGTTTGACCGCCCGGTCAGGCCTCCCCCGGGGGTAGGGGAGGAGGATCAGATGGTCTTCACTGCGCTCCGGCGCAGCACAGTCCGGCCTGCTGTGGGAGGTCGTGCAGCCTGCTAAAAGTCCCGTTGGTGGGCAGAATAAAGCAGACCCCCACAGACTGTGTGAGTAAAAGAGCTCCAGGAAGCCTTTAAAAAAAATTTTTATGTAAAATTAGGCAATTTGTGCCCTAATTTTGTTAAATGTGGTGCAGAGCCCACACACTATGCAGCCTTCCTGTTTGCTGGCTAGGACCGCCCCCCCAGCTTTACCTTTTTTCAAGGTTTTGATCATTCTGCTTATCTCCTCTAGCGAGACTTCAGCATTTAACATATTTAAATCCTCCTCAGTGGCTGAAGGGAGGTCATAGGTGTTCAGGAATTCGTGAATTTTATAATTATTGGCCACCAGTTTAGATGAGTAAATGTCCTGGTAATACTTTCTGAAAGTTTCTTTGATCTCATCCTGTTTCATAGTAATTTCCCCCCTCGCGTCCCTAAACTGGTGAATGCGCGCAGAGTTATTCATAAAATTTTGTCTCCTGGCCAGCATAGGAGAGGGCTTGTTAATTTGACAGTAAAATTTTTGTCTCGTTTTTCTAATGGCCTTCTCGGTTCTTTCTGCCAAAATGGTGTCTATTTCTGATCTGGTTCGATTTATGAAGTTTTGTGTTTCCCTGGCGAATTTACTCTGGTTTAACTTTTCCAACTTTTGTAATTTCTGGAAGAGTTTGTTTTCTTTGCTGAGTAGTTTCTTCCTATATGCCGCTGAGATTTTTATGATTACCCCTCTAATGTAAGCCTTATGGGCAACCCAGGACCATCCTATTTCCGTCTCAGGAATATCGTTCAGAACGAAGAAGGTGTTAATTTCCTCATCTATTTGGGCCCGTATCTCTGAGCACTTTGTCGTTCAGACGCCAAGCGTGGATGTGGGGACTATTTTGGCTTAAACTTAATTTACAAGATATCAACGCGTGGTCTGACCATGGGCAGGGAAAAATTTGGGCGTCTGATGTGCTATTGAACAGTGAGGAGTTGATTAACAAGGCATCAATCCTGGAGTATGTGTTATTTGTAGGGGAAAAGAATGTGTATTGTCTTTCAGAAGGATGTAACCCCCTCCAGGCATCTATTAAGTCCAGTTCTTTAAGTTGGCCATGTATGACGTTAAGTTTTCTCGCATCCCTGGTGTACGAGGGTGTCCCTGACCTATCCAGGAATGGCTGAAGCGCCAGGTTTAGGTCCCCCCTATGATAACTTTCCCTCTGTTCTCTTGCTTCAAGAGGTTCAAAAGTTTGATTAGCGTGTTGTGCGGATTAACCGTGGGGGCATATAAATTCACCAGGGTGACCTTAAGTTCAAGAACCGTACCTGTAATTATAAGGAAGTTTCCCTCCTTATTCTTTACCTGCTTCTCTAGCTTGAAGGGGAGGTTCTTGTGAAGGAGAATGGCCATACCTGCTTTTTTGGTTTGTTGTGAACAAGTATAAAAATTTGGGTAATCCTTGTGAAGGAATTTCGGGACTTTATCTGATGCAAAGTGAGTTTCTTGCAAAAAAATTATAGAGGGTTTGATTTTTTTATAAAAGAGGAAGGCTTTACGCCTTTGAAACGGGGAATTGAAGCCTTTTACATTATGTGTTATTATATTATGTGGGTGATCTGTCATGGTTGTCTGTTCTCTAGGTGTGTAAAAGTCTCTAGAAAGTTACCCCACGCGGACCACTCTGCCTCGGCTCCCGTTTCCCATACCGGCCGGTCCGGGACATGCCCACCACAACTCGCTCCAGACGCGAACGACTCCAGGCAATTCTTGATCCGCCAGGCACAAGCGGCATAACATGTAAAAAAACAAAAAACAGTATCAGTACAATTTAGTATCTCAGTAATAAACCTACAATGACAGTGAGTCCTCCCTTGACTACTACATATAGTCATTCCGATAGGATTAAGGTAAGGGAACCTACCCCCCCTAATTATTCCTACAGGGAGAAAACTATCAATTAACATTAACCATAATAATATTAGCCATATATTGGGCACTAAGCTCCTGGTTGTCATGAAACTTAGCTACCCAAGGTAGCCATCCTGAGTACTCAATAAAATATATGCAATACTAAGCGAGTTAGAGAACAATATGAAAACAAATAGAAAAACATTTTAGACAAACAATTTAACCCATTACCCACAGCTGGCTAAAGAGATTTTATAAGAGTAAAGAAACCCTACATGAGTTAACATCTCCTCAAGTTAAGCCTGGCCTCTAGCCCCTATATGCTCCCGCTAAACATATGCACAAACCAAGATACAATACTGAGGTACAGTCTGTAGTGTGCTCAATGTCCCAGCGTGTGCGAAGAGTCTGGAGAATCAGGTTTTCCTCTTTCCAATCCCGAGGTAAAGTCCAGCCTCTGTGGCCAGTATGGAAAAACTTATAGAGCAAGAGTGTGGACCTGGAAATTTTTTTAGGATAAAGGGTCCTCCGTCACCCCCTGCTCCCGATGCTTGACGTCCCTCACATGGCTGGAACTGGACTTTGATCTTTGAGGCAGCGGGTTCTCTGAACCCCTTCTGGTCTGCCTCGAATCCGCCTGAAGGAAGGAGCTTTCCTCCTCTGAATCCTCAGGCACGAGTCTCAGTCTGGTTAAAAGGCTTTGGCTTTCCTCCAGTGATAGCACCCTGAAAGAGTTTCCCTTATACGTGAACAAAAGGGCGAATGGGAACCCCCATCTATACAGTATTTTATAATGGGAGAGTACTCTTAGTGTGGGTCTCATCTCCCTTCTCTTCTGCAAGGTAGAGGGTGAAAGGTCCATATAAACTTGGATCTTGGTGCCGTCTGGACCTACGATTTCCTTTCTTAATCTCGTTTCAGCTAGAATTAAATCCCTAGCTTTTTGCTGTGTAAATCTGATGATGATGTCTTTGGGTGTATTTTGGTCCCTAGATGACCCCATCGCTCTGTGAGCTCTTTCTATTGTCCAATCTGATTCCTCGACCGATGGAAGGAGCATGCTGATAAAATCTCTAGAGTACTGCAAAATGTCCGTTATTTTATTGGGAGCCCTTAATCTGATGTTATGTCTGCGGGATCTATTTTCCAGGTCCTCCACTTTGTCTTCCAGTATCTGGATCTTAGACGCGTTCTGCAAGATATCCTGCTTATCAAGTGCTTGGGCCTCCACAATTTGGTCGGTGCTTTCCTCCAGGCCCTGCAGCCTCTGGGTCAGGGACTTGATGTCTGACAGTAGATCATCTACTGCGTGCTTGATTTCAGCTTGCATGATTTGCTTGATTTTGGACAGGGTGCTGTCCGTTAGTTCCATTTGAACTGGTTGTGAGCTCTGCGCCGCCGCTTGGGCCGGCGAGTCCGGATGTTCCGAATAAGGACTCGGACTTGGGTTGCGGCTTGCGTCAGGTGGTTTGTAGAACTCCTGGATTCCCTTTCCAGTCTGTTTTTTTTGTACTTTGCTAGTACTGCGACTTGCCATCTTTTAAGGAGGGTAGAGATTCAAGTTTAAGGACCTGGACCAGTCTGTTAGCTGGGTTAGAGGGTAATGGGTTGGTATAGTGCAAAAGTAGTTAATTACTCATGGATGGCTTAGTGGCTGCCAGCCTCATGCATGCATAGGAGCCACGGTCAAGCTGCCCCCTGGGCGTGTTGATCTTCTCTGGCCCAGTGTCCTCTGGGGCATGACGAACGCCTTGAGTAAGGGAATTTGTTGTTCCTTTAATGCCTCCGAAGTCACTAATCCCTGCCCCAGTGCTGCATAATGTGTGCTCCCAGGGTAAGGGCTCTTCATCCGAATTAAGGTTAGAGAAAAAAACTTCCTTGAACAGAAAATGCTTACAGATTAGTGCAGTTTGTGATTTGGATGCGCTATTCTTAGAGTGTCCACCGGGTGTCAGTGTTAGCACACTAGTGTCAGAGTCATGGAGTCTTTCAACACCACATAGCAGGGCAATCCAGTCTTTTAGACAGACACGAGCTGCAGGCAAACTTTCTCAATCTGTTATTATTACATAGAAATCAAGTTGGGGCCTTTAAGCCTTATAGTGAGACCCTTAGCCAGATTGTAATGTCCTCTAGGATCATAACTTCTCAGAATCTTTTAATGTCCCACTTGCATAAAAAACAAAGTCTGTAATAAAATATGGTGAGGGCTCTCTTTTTTTTTTCTTCCCTTTTTGGGAGGGTTCTGTGTTGCATCAAGCCTTTCTTAGCAGTATCTGCTTTCTTTGTCTAGATTTGAAATTCGCGCCACAAAATGGCGGCCGCAGATTCGCAGGCTTTGTAAATCTGGGGTAAGAGGGGGTTACCTGCTTTGAAGTGTAATCCTCCCTGCTTTCTTGCCTGTAGTGACCCCTGTATGGGCTCCCTGTTGTTGCTTTAGGGCCCTGGGGGATCGCGGTGTACTGCTGATCTGCAAGGCCTGGAAGGCCTGGCTGGCAAGATGGCCGCCCCCACGAGGCAGCGCCTCTTTCATAGGGTGTAGAGGCCCCCGGGCCGTCGCCCCTTGCTCCCCGGTCTCCAGGCCTCCTAACACACCCCACCTTTAGGCCACTCACCCCTCCGGCCTCTGGTCTCTCTAGCCTCCTGGGAGTCTCTCCAGTCCCCGGTGCCCCTGTACTCACTCCGCTCCGGCCTCTTACTGTATCAGTGCGGCAGCGCCAGCACAGCCGCCGGGACTCTGCGGGAGCTTGGACGGGGGACTCCTCTGAAGTCCGGGTAACGCGGCTCGCGTGGCTGGCCGTCCGTCGAGACTCCCCCGGGGGTAGGGAGGGAGGGTCTGCTGTGCGTCCCTGCGCTCCAGCGCAGCACAGTCCGGTCTGCTGTGGGAGGCCGTGCAGCCTGCCAAATGCTGCTGTTTTGGGGTAAAGTAGAACTGGACCCCACGGTCTTTGTGGGTATATGAGCTCCCAGAAGCCTGCAGATGTATAAAATTAAGTAATTAGGCAGTTTATGCCCTAAATTTGATAACTGTGGTGCAGAGCCCCCACGACGTGCAGCCTTCCAGTCTGCTGGCTAGTTCCTCCCACTCAATGTACCATTTTGATTACACATCCTAAAACAATTGGATGAAATAATGACACTCATTTTATTAAGTCTAGAAGGTGTTAAATACGTTCTATGAAGTTATTTTAATGATGTCAGAGATGCATTTCTATGTCCTTATATGCTCCTCAAAAACATCCAACCACTCATTAGCATCCAAGAAAACTTCTAGGTCCATTTCCCAAGATTCTATATATTTCATCTTGATAGATGAGTGTATTTGTATGCTAATTAAATAAATTAATTACATAATTCATTTAGCACTTGGATACCTAAGGCATGGTGTTTCATAATGCGTTAATGGAAATTGTAATTCTGGATCTTGTGTAGAACTCATAAAATGTTTTAAGTTATAAATACCAAAATGGCTAGTTTGTAGATCTGCACTTTCCAATATCTTACCTTCTTTTGTGTTGCTTATTTTTATATCTAATTCTTCAAAACACTACATTTAAATATTTTTTATTCGCCAATTTCATATTCTGTCACTCTTGAGCTTAGTTTTGAAAAATCTAAATCGTTTAAATGTAGATCTTGGGAACTTGACCTAAAAACTATGTGGCCAGTTAAAAAATGGAATGGAGCTTTCAGGTTAACAGAAAGATATGTTAAAAATGCTGCATACAGGGAAACCTATTTTAAAATAATTAACAGATGGCATCTAGTACCATTTAACACATAACAAATGAGCAAAGTAGATAATACCAAGTGGTGCTGGAGAAATTGTCAACAGTCTGGCACCTACTTACATGTCTGGTGGGTCTGCCCAAAATTTAAAAAGTTCTGGGAAGAAATATCTTGAAATCTGACTAAAATTAGCAAACAGCAATGAATCCTCTCCTCTGGAATGGTTCTACTTCATATTTTACCTGGAGTATTCTCTGAGGACTTGATAGCCCTTATGATTCAAATCTTTATGGCAGCTAAGAAATTAAAAGTCTCTAATTGGAAATAGAGGGATCTTTCTCTGTGGACTGAAATTAAAAACTTACAGCCTTATTAAATTGTGATTCTGTAAATTTAAAAGGGCTTTATTTAAGCACATAGCATATTTTATTTACAGAAGTTTTTAGTTAGTGAAGACCTTGCTTTTGGATAGAAGTTCACAAATTAAAAAATTCTGTAAAAAAAAAATGCTGTGTGCTTATATAGAGCCCTATTAAATTTACCGAATCGCAATTTAATAAGGCTGATTATTTGTATAAATTGTTTGATTGTTTGATCTTTTGGAATTAGGTCTGTTAAATATTGTTCTGTTATTCTACCTTTGTTACATTTTTTTAGTCTTTAATGATAATGCACTATGTGCTTTCTTTTGTTACAATTTCTTGATTTTTAATAATTGCACTATGTTCTTTCTTTAGTTGCAGTTTCTTTATTTTTGCTGGATCCACTGTGTGCTTATTTCTACTATGTTATATTTCAGGGGAATAATGGCACTCTATGTTGGTTAAGAATGCTATTCTATAGTGCTATTTCTATATTTAGCTCAGATGTTTTCCATCTTTAAAAATTAGACCCACTATGTAGTGTCTTATGCTCTATTCATTTTGTAGAGTGGATAATTGTGTTATATGTTAATGTGTAGTGGTATTTTATAATGCTGTTGGCTTTTTTTTCACTATTTTTTCTTTTGTGCTTTGATCCACTATTTTTTAGATCAGTTTATTCTATTAAAAGGTGCATTATGTGCTTTACCTGAAGTTTATAGATTTATTAAACTGTCAGCACTATTTTACCAGCACTATTCCTGTTCATTATCACGCTCTATGTTTTCTCTATCTTGTAATTAACTCCAATTTATTAACATAGTGCACTGTTAAACCAGCTGAGTTTCTTTTCTTTTTAGCATGCACTTTGTGCTTGGCTTAAACCATTTGAGTACCAGAACTGTATCTTCCTTGGGTGTTTCACTTTTGGTCTCCGTTTATATGTAAGGGACCAATTCTTAGATGCATTCTATCAACCTTATTAAATTGTGATTCGGCCAATTGAAAAGGGCTCTATATAAGCACACAGCATATTTTTTTACAGAAGTTTTTAGTTAGTGAACTGCTATCCAAAAGCAAGATCTTCACTAACTAAAAACTTCTGTAAAAAATATGCTATGTGCTTATATAGAGCCCTATTCAATTGGCCAAATCTCAATTTAATAAGGCTGTATGTGTTTATTTAGAGTGTACTATTTTCCTTGTGTTTGTTTAAAGCAGCACTGTGTGTATTTTTCAAAAAAGTGTCCCAGCTTTTATCTGCTACAAACGCACTGTGCTTAACCTTATAAGGAGTATATCAATCCTTAGATAATGACACTGGATTCTTCCTATAGAATATTGTGCACAAGTGTTTGTTGCTGTGTTGGGTAATGTAAATGATCAGAAGGCCTAATCCTTAGATGCTAGTCTTCTATCTTAAGATAGATACAGGTTTCCCTGAATGGCAATATATTTTTATCTTTATAGGGGCAGGCTATAATAAAATGCTCACAAACAGCCTGCACATACAAGAGGAATATAATTTTTTCAGCTAGGGGTCACAAGATAGTTGACACAGTTCACCTAGGGTTGCTATCAAATGCTCACACAGAGTCTGCACATACACACACATACAGGAATACTGTTTTCAGCTGGGGATCGTAGGACAATTAATTAAATTCCCCTATATTTGATAATCTCCCATTTTGCATTGAGTATCCTCCACCCTGCCAGTTATTAATTTATAGAAATGTGATCTTATAATGGGATATCATATAATTCAAAGTCTTTTCCATGGAGCTCAGGATGCTGGAAATAGGACTTGCTGGTCTAAGCTATGGCGTCTGATGTCAGACGCATGCCCTGACGTATGTTTCGTCACTAGGAGCCTAACTTTCTCAAAGGGAAGAACTTGAGCAACGCCCAAGCCTCCTATTTATAGTAAGGCTGTAGTCATGGTTAACTCCATGTCTCAGTGACAAGTAAGTTTACAGATTGCAAGTTTATCCAGCAAGTGTATTTATATCATATATTGTGCTGGAATTTATATCAGCAATGGGGTCAATCTCATTCTTTTATTGTTCTTCTATTTTTTCAGTACATCTTAATATAATTAGATCTCATTATTTTGATATTCTATTTTCCTTAAGTCCTTAAACTTCTAACAAGAGACAAAACTTTCCTGTCTGTATATTTATATGTGAATTCAAGAGAAAGATTTAATCTTTGGGTATGTATATATGTTGTATAACAAATTAATTAATTGTTTAGATGAGCTAATCTCCTATTAAAAAAAATATAAGTGTGCTAACATTTTAAATAATTTTGTGAAAGTGTAACAACATTTTAAATAATTTAGTAAGAGTGTGCTTTTGTGTATTGGAAATATATCATATATAATAAATAATATGTTACTATATACATTTTTATATATACACATGAAGTGTATTGAAAAAATGATATAGTGAAAATGAGAGTGTGTATATTATGCTGTCAAAATACTGTGTAGAAAATTAGTCATTGTGATTAATATCATGACTATACATATAAAACTCTGCTGACGTTATATTTTCATAATTTTGAAACATAAGTCCCCTTGATAGTTTGTAAAAGTGTATGAAATGTAATAGAACACTGGTAAAATATGAGGGTGCTCAAAATAAAAAAAAATAAAAAAAGTGGTTTGTGTTCTTAAAAATTAGGGCCTTCCAAATAATATTTTGTTTTTATGGGAAATACAATATATATAATTGTATTATGGTTATGCAGTTAGTTATTAAAGTTACATTCAGGATTTCATAACAAAAAATATATAGTGTCCCTATATGTAGACCTTACTTCATAAAAAATGTCCAATACATTTAACCCAGATGTTAGGATGTTCCCATTATAAGAGGGATATCAAGCTATAAGGCTGGTATTCTCCTTTTTACTGTATTATTTTATTGTATTCACATGAAAGGGATCTTGGTTTCATATATTTGTTTTTACCTTTTTAAATGAACTTCGTGAATTAAGATTTAAAATTTGAGTGCAAAGTATTTTGTCTTTATTCACATCAATGTGTTATAGAGTAAAGAGATATTCACTTCTATAGATATGTAAAACTATAGGAAAACAATCTATAAAAAAAGAAATAAGAACAACTCTCTAAATGAAATAGAGTAAGTAATAATATCAATTATGGGTTCCCAGTAACACTGGATCTACTATGTCTATATCCAGTGTACTAAAGGAACACCCAAGACTCTATTTTATATATTGTAGCAACCAGTTACTGAAAAAACAAAAAAATCTTTATTAAAGAAAAAACAATGTGAATTCAATATATATACAAAAAGTGTGATAAAAGATATACTGGAGTATATCAAGCAGCAGGCTAGTTAATGGGGGTAAGGCTAATAAATAAACCCGTAGGTAATAATGTAGGTGCCCCACGTGATATAATAATATTATTGATAAAGCCAGCACCTGTCTATTTGAAAGGGCAGATGGCGGCTAACAGTTGCTGTTGTTGCTAGACAAGTGGATCTCTATGTTTCCCTGTGGGAGAAAAAATGACCAAAGCACTCCCCATCCCATAAGCTGAAGTAAGTTCAAACTGGGTCAACACAGACAATATCCACAAATAGAATAGACTAGTGATCTTGATTAAACAGCACAATGCTGTGATCAAAAGAGTCCCTCTATACTAAAGTAATAGGTTAGTAAAAAATGAATCTAGTGGGACAGGTGTACTAAAAGGAGAAAAAAAATCCTCTGTTACCTTGGAGTGGTGCAGGTATTAGTGTTGTACACCCCAAAGGGAATGCCTGTCCACAGAAGCCTGCTGCTAAATTCCCGACGTACGTTTCCCCGTAGTTATTGTTGCGGATTCATCAGGTAAGTATGCATCATATTGTATTGTCTTCCTCTTTCTTTCCAGTGTGTTTTTTCAACATATTTGATTGTTCTTGTCTTTTTGTTTCATCCTTGCTTTTTTGTATGCTCAAAAGTTCTGTTCTTTAGTCCTATGGGCATTCTGATATTCTTCTTTGAGGCACCTGTTAGGGTATCCCCTGAACCTTTTCCTGAGTTTATCAGCCTCAAACTGAAAGGAGATATCACTGCTACAGTTTCTACGAATACGCAGATACTGACCTTTTGGTATGCCTCTATTTTGTGGTTCATATTGTTGACTTCACCACTCGAGTTGGCTGTTGGACGCTGTTTCCTTTCTAAAGGTTGTGGTCTTCATGTTTCCCATAATTCCCATAATCTCAATTTTTAGATCTAAGAAGGTTAATTCAGTTTGACTAGTCTTATATGTAAATTACAATCCCAAGGAGTTATTTTTAAGGGTATCTATGAAGGTTGATATTTCCTATTTGAAACCATTCCAAAATATTATGATGTCATCTACATAGCACCTCCACATGATGACGCTATTTGTTATATCTATTCTGGATTCATCAAAGACCCATCTTTCCTCCCACCACCCCAGGAAAAGGTTTGCATAATTAGGGGCACAGGATGTACCCATTACCGTGCTCCTAATTTGATGTATCCAATTGTTTGCAAAGATGAAATAGTTCTTAGTTAATATAAATTCCAGGAGTGCTAGTAAAATGTTTTTAAATTGATCCATCTTTGTGCCCTTAGTTCTTAGAAAATAATCTACAGCTTGAATTCCCTCTGTATGAGATATAGAACTGTAGAGGGCCTCCACATCTATACTTACAAGCCATGTGTTTATGGGGACTGTAATATCCTTAATTTGTCTCAGTATATCTGTGGTGTCCTTGATATATGAGGGGAGGCTGGTAACCAAGATTTTCAAATAATAGTCTAGGAATTTACTCACATTTTCGGATAGGTTATTGTTCCGAGACTACTGGTCTCCCGGGAATTAGTGATATCCTCTTATGCACCTTGGGAAGTGCATAGAAGATAGGGATTGTTGGACTCTGGGGTAAGAGGCAATCATATGTGTGTTTGTTTTTCATGCCATCTATTAGTGCTTCATCAATTTCAGTTCTTCTTTATATTAATGTTTTTAAGGATTTATCCCTTTTTGTCACAGTTTTTAACATTTTAATCGTCGTAGTCTCCAATAAAATTCAATAAATTGTTTTTTTTCTTTTTCTCAAATTCTTCTATTTTGTATAAACAAGTTAGGTGTTATGCATCATAGAAAAATAGCTATTCCCACAACACTAGGACAACTGTATCCAATTTCTCAACATAAATGGCGATTATGGAACAAAAATATAGAAACTTTGGAATAAGGTCAATCGGCAACAATGGATGTGGTCGGGTGCACAGAATCTCTCCCAACCCCCCCGGCCTTGGCTTCAGTGCAACACCAAGTGCTTTGTGCTTCTTTCCGTGTTCTTTTTTTTCTTTTTCTGGGGTTTATGTATAACTAGCGACTTGCCCGTCAAAAATTACGGCAATACAATTTGAATGTTTGCAATGCTGTTTGCCACCCAAAGTGAGCACCTTTGCCACTCATTGCAAGCCTCTCCCCCTATCCACTTCTTCGCTTGTGTCTCCTTTCCCCCCTCCTCTCCCTCCCCCTGTTCTCCCTCCATGTGTCTCTTTTCCCACCTCTCCCTCCCCTGTGTCTCTCCCCCCCTGTGTCTCTTTCCCCCTCTCCTGTGTCTCTTCCCCCCTTCTCCCTCCCCTGTGTCTCTCCCCCCTGTGTCTCTTTCCCCCCTCTCCTGTGTCTCTTCCCCCCCTCTCCCTCCACTGTGTCTCTTCCCCCTCTCCCTCCCCTGTGTCTCTCCTCCTCTCCCTCATCTATGTCTCTTCCCCCTCCTCTCTCTCCCCTTTCTTTTCCCCCTCCACTCCCTCTGTGTCTGTTTGCCCTGCTCTCCCTCTCCTGTGTCTCTTCCCCCCCTCTGCCTCTCCTGTGTCTCTTTCTCCCCTCTCCCTCCCCTGTGTCTCTTCCCCCCTCACCTGTGTCTCTTCCCCCCTCTCCCGCCCCTGTGTTTCTTCCTCCCTCCCCTGTGTCTCGTTCTCTTCCCCCTTATCATCCTCCTCTCTCCTCATCCCTTTCCCCTTATCATCCTCCTCCTCCCTCATCCTCCTCCTCTCTCCTTATCCCTTTCCTCCTCTCCAATTACCCCCCATCACCCCTCACTTACCTTCATCAGCTGCTCCTTCTGCTCTCCATTGCGTCTTCTGGCTGCGTCGGGACCCGGCATATGCTAATGACATGACAAGCATGTGACGTCATTTATGCCAGATCCCAACACAGCCGGAAGACGCAATGGAGAGCAGAAGGAGACGCTGATGAAGGTAAATGATGGGGAGAGAGGGGGTAATTAAAGAGGGGGAGAGGGAGGAGGAGGATGAGGGGAAGGAGGGAGGAGACACTAGGGATGATGCCCCTCTCCCCTCACTTACCTTCATCAGCTGCTGCTTCTGTTCTTCATTGCATCTTCCAGCTGCCTCCGCCCAGCGTATGCTAATGACGTGACACACATGTGACGTCACATCATTAGCATATGCTGTGTCCTGACACAGCCGGAAGATGCGATGGAAGGGAACAGAGCAGCTGATGAAGGTAAGTGAGGGGAGAGGGAAAGGTGGGGTAATTGGAGAGGGGGCCGTGGGCCTCGTCGTTACCATCCGCAGTTGGGCCCTATGGGCTACAAACGGCCCTACGGGCTGCAAACAGCTCACCTCGCAGTTGCAGCCTGTACTGCCTGTCCCGCGGGACATAGGGATGAGCGCCTATGGCGCTCTTCTCCACCAGCACATGGAGCAACACCCGCAATGCTCACAACTATATATGTGATGCAATTGTATTCCAATTAAAGCCTTAGGGCCTCATTCTATTATCGGCCGTAGGAGATGCGGGGCCGCAACGACCGGCCGGCAAGCTATTCGGCTATTCTATTCCCCTCTGGCCGTGGATTCCGGCAGGCTTGCGGACGGCGCCTTGCTATCCCTTGCGGCCGCTCGCGCCGGAGGAAAGCCTTTGATCTAAAACAGCCGCAAGAGTTTCGGCCGCAAGAAAATCCTGGTTGCTATTCTTTTGCTCCGGGAACCCTCTATGCAAGGCTAAAAGCGAGCCGCAGCTTACTTGCAGGAAAAAGGTCCCGCTAGCACCAATTAAGCACATTATAAAGCCGAAATAAAGCCATCCTGCACTCTGAGGAGACTATAAAGTGATTGTAGGTGTTAGCAAAAATAGCACAACATTCCCCTATACTTAAATCCGTAAATCATTTTTTTTTTATATATGTCAAATATCCATGTAAAAAGTCCAGAGTGCTTGGAGCACCTCAGACCCACCCACGCTGTGGCCGGAAAATAAACAGTTAATGTAAACTCGGGTTTGGGCTGATGTGCAAGCTTGAGGGGGTTACTATTAATCCTCATGTCCCCCAATATGATCCCTAGCATTTACAGAGCTTTACAGTGCAGTCTTGAATTTATTTTTGTGTTTAAAGATTTCTGAGCTTACGGCCGGTTGCAAGATATACAGCCGGCCGTAAGAGGAGATCCTTGCAGCCTTGCAGCCGTTTTACGGCCGATAATAGAATGAGGCCCTTAGTGTTTTAGGACAGAAGGGAAAAGGAGAGAGGAAATGAAAAAAAAAAGAGATTTTCAATTTTTCACAAATGCACCATGATGTATTGTTGAGACATAGAATATATTTGAGATATACTACATAGTGGTTGGTTTAGAGCAAAGATTCGTTTTTGCTCATAGGAAAGCTCAATTTTGAGGATCTATATTCCCATCCTTTGCTGTATTTTAAAAATTCCTGATTTTTTTTTGTATTGTCATGTATGTGATGTTTCTAATTGTTTTATTCTTTGTCTGTGGTATGTATTCTTATGAAGATAAACAATAAAAATATTTAAAAAGAGAAAGAAACAGCCAATAGAAAATGAGACCGTCATTATTACCTCAGTAAAACATGGTGGTTACATGTCAATCAATTAGCATTTAGGAGTCCGCTTTGCGATCAGACTCGCAATCCCACAAAGTACAAAATAATAACAATGAATGGCGATACTGTTTTAGTCCATGTGGGTGGCCTGATATGTATTAACTCATTGACATTTACGGGTGTGAAAATATTTGTGGGCTTGAGGAATTGTAGCAATTGAATAGCGATTAGCGATTTTAGCGATTGTAACTCTTGTGGATGTGAAAGATCAAAGGTTAAGATGGGTTGTAAGTTACGATTTTGATAATCATAGGGATTTTCAGCCTGTAACCCGTAGATTGTTTGTGGCTCGCTAAAAGACGCCAATTTAATAGCAAATTAGTTTACGGGCTACATTACGGGCTCCTGTAAACAACAATAGTTTAATTGAATCGAGGCCTATGGGCCTCATTCAATTGTGATTTGGCCAATGGAATAGGGCTCTATATAACCACATAGCATATTTTATTTACAGAAATTTTGAGTTCACTAACTAAAAACGTATGTAAAAAAATATGCTATGTGCTTATATAGAGCCCTATTCAATTGGCCAAATAGCAATTGAATGAGGTCCAATGTGTATTGAATAGGGAGCTTAGACTAAGTTGTATTTTGAAGATGCCATTGTTCACTCAACAGTTGATGATGCCTGACATCATAGAAGCTTGGAAATAAATAATTCCATGGTTGTCACATGGACGGAGTAACACAGCTGCTCTGTCTCAGTCAGTAGTTACCAGAAGACAGTGAGTCACTGGTTGCTTTCCAGTTGTTACGTATTCGCTTCAGGATGAAGTCCAGTGTCGGAGAACATCTAGTTACACTAATTGACACTGTATTCTGTAAAGTTAAACTCTATAGAAGTCTGACCCAACTTGCAGTGTCACCATGGCTGATCTTCAATGACCTGAAAAGGTCAGTGAAGTGCTTTTACGTTCTGAAAATATCCCACCAGTCGAGATATCATCTGAAGAGAATGAAGACTAATACACTAAGCTAAATACCTTCTCAAAGTCACATCAGTGTCTTCATGTAATCCTGAATCAAGAAGATGATCCAGAACTGTGCTTCCTTTTGGTCTCAAGAACTCAGAAGATGCCACTGATGACGAGTTCTTGCCTTTAGAGACACACATAGCAAAAATAAAAGATGAAAATTTGGACCAAAGTGTTAGGGTCCAAGAGTTATCAGCAGATGATCTTGTGGTTATCTCTCCCACTAATGAAGCTGTGTTTACCAGAGAGGAGGGCGATGAACAATCTTCAAGTTCATCTGTTCAAGACCAAAGATTGGCAATAGAGAATCCAGGTGATGATGCTGAGATGTCTTCCATAGCATTAGACTTAAATCCCAAGCAACTCTCAAGAAAAAGACCTGACATAAACCTTGAGGAAGACTATAAAGATGGTAATGGGATTATTGATAAAAATGCCAAATAATGTAAAATAATTTTGTAAACATCCGTCCAGAGGAAGACTTAGCAAGATTGAAAGAACAACGTGAGAGGTCTCCTAATTCCCCTCCTAACAAAGCAGCAACAGTAGAACAATAATATGCAGTAGTGCCTTTCAAAAAGAGAAAGTTTCACCCTCTGTGGCTATATACTTTACAATGCACACATCAGTAGTATAGAATGGTCATTGTACCAATATTTTATATATTATGTTACAATGTTTATGTTATTCATATATTTAAGCATATTTTTTTATAATAAATAAGTTGTTTAAATTAATTGTATTGCAGCTATTGTTTATATTTGTATAGTTATGTATTGTGGTACATTTCTTATGTTGATCCTTATAGGGAACCAAATAAAAGTGAAATTAAGGTATTTGATTGCAGGTAAAACGACTGAACTACTGTAATTCTGGGGCTTTATTAGAGATGCTAGTGTTTTTATTGTCTCAACTGTGTTTGAGGTGTCATAAATGTAGTGGGCACCTCCATGGACATAGAATCATATGGTTACATATATATACCTAACAAATTACATGCAGAAAACTGATTATATATATATATATACTAGCGAATTGCCCGCACCTATGAAAGGTAGCTAGTGGTGTTTTGTGTGTACTACTAAAATATATAATACAATTAATAAATTAATATACTTTACCTATTTTGAAGCATTGTGATTAAGAGCTTGCAATCTGTTTTGATGTTGCTGCAGCATTAGTGGTGTGGAGCTGCTGTGTAAGCGTGATGAATGTGTGCAGTGTAATAGTGTGCGTGCGCGAGACCAAACCGTTAGCGTAGTTGTGTACTTCCGCATTGGCGTAAAATGGCGGGTAATGTGTGGTATGCGTCTTAGCGGAATATCCGTAGGTCGTTTGTGGTATTTTGCAAGTTTCTTGTGGTGTTTTGCGTGTTTAGAGTGCTGTAGCCTGGTTTTCATTTTGTTCGGCGGCCATTTTTTCTGTCGCTTAGAGAATTTTCGAGTGTCTAAACTCTTTTATTTTGAGTGAAATGAAGGTGTAAGTTGTTTTTTGAGGTCCTGGATGCTCCCTCTTGCTGTAGGTAAGCTTTTTATGTATGTGCTGTGTGTATTTATTGTGTTTTGAATTTGGTTATGTTTGCGGGTTGCGGCCGATTTGTGCAAGGTCGTATTGAGTGGTAACGTGTCTCGTATGTGTGTTGTGGTGTTTTGCGTGTTTCTTGTGGTGTTTTGCGTGTTTCTTGTGGTGTTTTGCGTGTTTACAGCGGTGTAGCCTCGTTTTCGTTTTGTTCGTCGGCCATTTTTTCTCTTACTTAGCAAATTTTTTTGTGTCTAAGCTCTTTTATTTTTAGTTAACTGAAGGTGTAAGTTGTTTTCTTGAGGCCCTGGATGCTCCCTCTTGCTGTAGGTAAGCTTTTTATGTATGTGCTGTGTGTATTTATTGTGTTTTGATTTTTTTATGTTCGCGAGTTGCGGCCGATTTTTGCGAGGTCGTAATGAGTGTTAACGTGTCTCGTATGTTGTTTGCGTTGTGAGGTAAACTTTGCGAGGGTTGCAGTTGGTGTGTCGTGTTGTTTGCGTTACATAAGAAATTTTGAGAGGGTCGCAGTTGCTGGCAAGGAGCGACAAAGGCGCTCCATGCCAGCAACTGAGGCCCTCGCTTTGCGAGGGCAGTGGCTCGCGAAGCGAGCCTGCAAGCGTGAGCAACGGCTCTGGCTGGCTCGCCTGCTCACAACTATATATGTGATATATATATATATATATATCCTACATACCCAACAAATTGCATGCAGAAATCTCAACTAAGTAAGTAACTGTCTCCTTATGGCTCCCAAACTGGACTCCAAAACACATGAAGACGCTTGTTATTATGGGAATGTGCCCAACAAATACTACGCTCAAAATATGGCACCTCTTAGAATATCCAAAAATAACAATTTATGTGTAAACCATGCATGAGTATAATACTGTGAAATAAAGAAAAATCAATATAAACAGGAAATAAGAAGAGAACAAGGGCAAATACTCTCAATTGGGTAGTATTCAAAACAATACTATTTACTCACAAAAATGTGATTCCTAAATCTTAAACTTAACAAAGAATATCATCCGGGCTATCAGATTCTTCCCCCTCCTAATTCCCAACCTCCTGAAACATCTTACACTCACATTGAGTACTGATAAGGGAGTTTCTGTCCAGGATAGGTAAGAAAATCTAAAATGTATATTCCAAAGTTTTTTGCCACAGGTCTTCATTGAAGAAATAACTCTGATGGCAAATATTGCTACCCTCCCCCCCACACTAATAAAAAATAATTGGATAAGGCTCTAATTTACTATGGAGTAATTTCATTATTTCTCATCATTGTCCCTTCTTCAAATTTAAGTATATAACAATATTAGCTATGGCGATGCATACCCAGTATGGTTTGTGGTATTCTCTATTTTTTGTATATTTAGGACCAAACTGAATATGTACTGAGGAGGTATGGTGGTTGGTGAGTGTCATGTAAAGGAACACTTTAGTTTGGGAATATTTCAGTTGTTTGTGAAGGTTGTAACAAATTAACAACCTGTGTAAGCAATGGGCATAATATTAGACACTGCTAGTTCCTGAAGGATGCCATGTTTGTGTGTTCTACACGTCCTGCTAACTTGTAGTCTGAATGGGTGTGTTCTTCTAATTACTATTATTATTATTTACCCGTATTGGCCCGAATATAAGCCACACCCGCATATAAGCAGCACCTATGAAATTCAAGGGGAAAAAACAAAAATGTCCGAATATAAGCTGCAACTTGACTATAGTAACTCCCCCCACTGGGCCCTTTTTGGGGTAGATATCAAAAATAAATCCTCTGTGCTATGCCCCCTTTGCTGTCTGCCATTTCTCCTCTTCTGTACTCTTTCCTCCAGGGTCTCACGCTTGCCTCTAGGGACAATGTCCTTACCGGGTGCCCTCTGTCCCAGTTGAACCTTTTTCTATGCACCTCCACCAGGCCCTGGCTCTATGTATGTGGTGTGGTGTGCTGTACTCACTCAGAGGCTGGCACACTGATCCTATGTCTTTCTGCGGTCTGGAGATGAATCCATGGCCTGGATCCAGGCCTCCGGGTATTTCAGGCTGCAGAGCTCTACTGGATGCCAGTTGAGTCTCCTGTGGTTCTCAGCCAGGTCTCTGATGGAAACTGCAGCTCCTGTCGCCGTCTTTCCTCTCCTCCCTCTGCTTGGCTCTGGGTCTGAGGTATTCGCTGGGGGAAGCACGCAGGACCACAGAGGCCCCGATTCAAGATGGTGGCCGCACCTAACAAGTGGCTCAGCCAGCCCCCAGGTCCTGTTTGGAGGTGGATCAACCCTCCAGGGCACTATAACTATGCTGTTATGGGGATCCCCAGCAATTGATTTGAGGGTAGTGGACGCCCTCTGCATAGCTGCGGCGCGACGGCTCCATGGTCTTCACACGGCAGCTGCTAGCCACGCCCCCAAATCGGCAAAACATTTTACGGTCACGAATATAAGCCGCACCTGTAATTTCCAACCTCGGAAATCAGGAAAAAAGTGTGGCTTTTTTTCGGCCAATACGGTATTCAAGAATGGAAGGAGGAGGACAGGAGGCTTAGGGGGTTTGCCGACTGATTGGTGAATTCCGAGAAGATTGCATCCTCCCAGGGATGTTAAAGAGAGGGAGAGTCAAAAGCTTTCCTGGGTCAAAGCTTTCATTTAAGAGACATAGCATTGGCAAACTCTGGTATTTCATAATTAAGTTTATTTTTACTTTTTGTGTGTGTTCCCTAGCCTATAATCTGTGTGTGTGGGGGGAGGGGGGGGCTGCCCCATCTCTCCAGTTTTTACACCGCTGGGTACAATGATTTACATTTTTAACCTTTATCTGTGTGATGCTCAGGGGGTCATGAAACTTTTCTTTATGGGATTGTAACTGTTGTGGGCTCTGAGCTGACATGGGTAAATTGTGTGATTCCCCTCTTATCTCCTTGCCTGGATTTGAACTCTGATCGCCATTTTGCTTAATTGTGTGCCATTTTAATGAATTATTGTATTAATGGTTAAATATGGAATTCATAATGCATGTATGTTACCCGGTCAGTTTGTTCTTAAATATAGTATTTTTCTTAGGGATTTCAATAAAGTATATCATTAGGGTTCCCTGGGAAAGAGGGGTACAATTTACAGGGTATTCGGTTGAGGGGATTCAACAAACCTAGAGAAATAGACTGTCTGACACCAGAACACAATAGACATTCACTTATAAATGGGGTACAAAAATGGAATTTACAGCTATTATTCTCACATAAAATAGGGTTAGTATCACTTTAAGATTAGCCAGAGAGCTTGCAATTGAAATACCCGGTCTGGGGTTTGATCTCAGCAAGAGTTGTCAAGTAGACCCCCGCTGAGCGTGAACTCACGTAGTCCTATTCTGTGCCGAGGTCATTCCTGCTAACAGGGTATCCAAAGAACCCCATGACCCACCGGGTAAGTTTGAACGAGGTTCTTATCAGGCCGACTGAAGCAGAAGGTCGTGATAATCTGCATCTTCTTTACTGTACAGTTCGATTTTCTATTCTACGTTGATGCCGAACTCTGCTTTCTCAGGAAGGTATGTCCTTTTAAACTAATAATTTTCCTTAAGTGCTACTAAAAGCACTGGCAGTTGTAGCTGTTATATTGTCATTGCCCTGTGCATTAAAGACTGCGTCCCACATAAGGAAGCTGATCAGAAAAAAAAAAGGTTAAATTACACTGAAGTATAATAGTAAATAAAATTCAATAAATTAGAGGCTGTGTATTTTCTTTCAATCTAAAACTATTTGCTTACTTGCAAATGCAGATTTTAAAAACTCACTACTATTTGGCAAGATTCTGAGTAGTAAATGTGATATTTTAATGCACCGCTCTTCTCTTTTCTTTGTTATATACTTGATACCTTCCTTATTGTCACTGAAGCAAAGACCACATAAATCATTTTAATATTTATACGCAAGGTAAGATAAAATAAAGAGATATAGACTTGTGTAAAAGATAAGTACAATCTTTATACTATCAGTGTGGACTAGCAATCTATTTGTTTCTGGTTTAAAAGCATTAATAAGGCTGGTGAGACTTCTAATAACAGTATCTTACTAAAAAGCCTGGGCACAGGGAAGTGATTATTCTATAGGAACAGGGAGAGAATGGGTGAATGGGCTTAGGGAGGGGGTGACTATGTTGGCACAAAGAGGGAATGGGTTTATAAATACAGAAAGATTATAGAGCTATGGTCATATTGTGGGATGGGACTATAAGCACAGAAAGAGGATGTGTAGCTAGGCATGAAGTGAGAATGTATCTGTGGACACAGAGAATAGATGGGACTATTGATATATAGAGGGAATGGGTGTATGGGCACGGTGAAAGGATGAGTCTGTGGACATAGAGATGGGTGTATAGGCACAGACAGGGGGTGATCTATGGGTGCATTGACAGGATGGGTCTAAGGACATAAGCAGGATGGAACTATTGGCATGGAGAGGGTGGGTCTATATGCACAGTTCGGGGATGGGTATCTATGTGCACAAGAAGGGGATAGAACAGCTGGCACATGGACGGAATGGGTCTAAGGACACAGGGAAAGAATGGGTCTGTGGGTACATGAACAGGATGGGTCTATGAGAGATAAGAGTGATTCGGGGTGTAGGGAGTGACACAGAACAAGGCTTAAACATTTGAAAGGGCAACAATGGCATTGGTGAAATCACTGATGCTTGATAAGGATAGGGCAGATATAATATGATGGCGACTGAGGCGTTTTTAATTTCTGGAATGGTGGGAAAACATGTGCTAGAAGGTCAATACAGAGGGTGTTACAGAAGGAGTTTGGTCGAAAAGAAGAAGATTGTTGTTTAGTTGGAGTCAGCTGGTGCGGGTCACTGAGATGTGATCAGTGAGTTAGAGGGATTGTACAAAATGACACCACTGCCATGAAGGGGCAAACAAGAAACAAAATTGAGTGTTAGAGGAAATGTAAAACAAATGTTCTGCTTGTGTGATTTATGGTTATCCAACGTCTCGGGTTATCAACAGAGAAAGAGAAAACCTTATATTTAAAAACCTTACACAAGGGTGAACCTCTTTGTCTTGTTTAGAGAAGGATAGAAGTGTGCTGACTGCATGACCAAGAATCATCTCAAGAACATACATCTAATACACAGCCTGCTGTTTAATTATGACTAAAGTATTTTCTATTTGTTACTCTTGATTTTTTTATTAAATATCATTGTATATCAATTTATAATTTTCTTTATATATACTGTGTACTATATAAGTTCCATCTGTGCTCTAAAGAACCTCATGTTACAGTAGTGATGTTTTATAGTGTATTAGAGGTTAAGATTTCCACTGTTACCCTTGTTTTACATGACTTTTATAAATCTATGTAATCAAAGGTGCCCCTAGGTGGTTACATCTTAAATTGCTTTGGTGATGGCAGCTTTATAATACTGATTTGGGGTGTAGGTAACTGTGAAAGCATTTGACAGCTTATAGGTGACTGATAGCTGTTTTGTAGTTAACCCTTTCACCCACACACCCCATTGCAAGAAAATACTTTGCCACATTAATCATGTAAACCCAAGATCCCTCTGTAAATTAACAATATTAATCCTAAACAGGTAAATGCTATATTTTACAATTATATGTTGATTTTTCTCCACGTTCTCTTTTGTCCAACACTTTTCAATCATAATACAACCTTTAGCCAAATGTATATGTTGTACATAATTATACTGTTTTCAATTCAATATGGTAACATTTCCGTCATGTCCTCATCCTAATCTAGACAAGGAATCAGATGATTAACGTATTCTGAACAAAGCCATGGTGCTTAAATCCTCTTAAATGTATCTACCCAGTCATTCCAAGTACTAGACAGGTTTCCATTGTTAAAGTATGATTTATTCAATGTATAAGATGACCAAGAGGTAAATCTTTTTGTAACCATCTAATAGTTTTGTATAAACATGTAGTAGCATATATAAAATTTGATTTTAAGGGAAGTGGCAAACCCAGGAGACAATGTCCTGCTTCTGGATTAATGTTAATTTTGAGATCCTGCGATAGAATGTGATTGATTGTATCCCATATGTTTTTAACAACTGGGCATTCCCATACGTCAATGTCCCATTCTGATTACACCTCCTAAAACAAGTCTAGAAGGTGTTAAAATATGTTCTATGAATATATTTTAATGATGTCTTCATCAGAGATGGATTTCTATGTCCCTATATGCGCCTCAAAAAGATTCAACCACTCATTATCTCCAACCCAACTTCTAGTTCCCTTTTCCAAGATTCTATAAATTTCATCTTGACAGATGAAATAAATGAATTAAATTATTCATTTAGCACTTGGACACCTAAGGCATGGTGTTTCATAATGAGTTAATGGAAATTGTAATTCTGGATGTTGTGTGAACTCATAAAATGTTTTAAGTTATAAATACCAAAATGACTAGTTTGTAGATCTGCACTTTCCAATATTTTACCTTCTTTTGAGTTGCATATTTTTATAAGTAATTCTTCAAAACACTACATTTAAAAAAAACATTATAGCCTAGTTATCCTTAAGAGGAGATCTATGTATTATGGATATTATACCTTTTTGATTGGTATTAACCCTCATATACATTCTTTTAGTAATTTCTGTATGGCGACTTTTGCTCTTTTACCTTGTATTCCACTATTAAAAATTGGTACATTCATACATTGTGCTAATTAAATAAATGAATGAAATTATTAATTTAGCACTTGGACACCTATGGCATGGTGTTTCATAATGCGTTAATGGCAATTGTAATTCTGGATGTTGTAAAGAACTCAAAACATGTTATTATATTATTACTATTTGGCATATTGTGGCTAGTTTGTAGAGCTGCACTTACCAATATTTTCTTTTCTTTTGTGTTGCATATTTTTATTTGTAATTCTTGAAAACACTACATTTTAAACATTTGCCCACAGATTTTGTGAAGTAGTCATAAAAAAAATGACGCCTCAGAATTTCTGGAGAGACACTTACGAAGTAAATATTTTATATTTCACAGTCTGTCACCGTATTGAGAATGATCTCTGGACAGAATCCTTATGCATGCATAAGGACCAAATTACATTTAATAGGGAGGTTAGACTAAGATTCATTTTGAAGATGCCATAGGTCACTCAACAGCTTATGATGTCACAACACCTGCCGCTGACATCATAGAAGCTTCAAAATAAATAATTCCATAGTTGTCACACAGACCGAGTAACACAGCTGCTCTCTCACCTGAGTTGGTAGTTACCAGAAAACAGTAAGTCGCTGGTTGCTTTCCAGTTGTGACGTATTCGCTTCAGGTTGAAGTCCAGTGTCAGAGAACATCTAGTTACACTATTTGATGACAATTCATTCTGTAAAGTTAAACTCTAGAGACGTCTGCCCCAACTTGCAGTGTCACCATGGCTGATCTGCAAGGACCTTAAAAGTTCAGTGAGTTGCTTTTACAGTCTGAAAATATTCCACCAGAAGAGACAACATCGGAAGAACATGATGACTATTACACTAAGGTAAAGGCCTTCTCTGAGTCACCAGTGTCTTTATGTAATCCTGAATCAAGAAGATGATCGAGTACTGTGCTTCCTTTGGTCGCAAGTATTTTTACCTATAAAGGAATCTCCAGAAGACAACTCTGAAGATGCGTTCTTACTTTTAGACACCAGATAGCAAAAATAAAACATGAAAAATTGGAGCAAAGTGTTAGTGCCCAAGATTTATCAGCAGACGATGTTGTAGTTATCTCTCCCACTAATGAAGCTGTGTTTAGCGGAGAAAAGGATGATGAACAATCTTCAAGTGACGATCTTGTGGTTATATCTCCTACTAACGAAGCTGTGTTTAGCGGAGAGGAGGATGATGAAGAGTCTTCAAGTGATGATATTGTGGTTATCGCTTCCACTAATGAAGCTTTGTTTAACAGAGAGGAGGATGATAAAGAATCATGAAGTGATGATCTTGTGGTTATCTCTCCTACTAATGAAGCTGTGTTTAGCGGAGAGGAGGATGATGAAGAATCTTCAAGTGATGATCTTGAGGTTATCTCTCCCACTAATGAAGCTGTGTTTAGCGGAAAGGAGGGCGATGAACAATCGTCAAGTGATGATCTTGTGGTTATCTCTCCCACTAATGAAGCAGTGTTTTGCCGAGAGGATGGTGATGAACAATATTCCAATCATGATCTTGTGGTTATCTCCACTACTACTGAAGCTGTGTTTAGCGGAGAGGAGGATGATGAACAGTCTTCAAGTGTTGATCTTGTGGCTATCTCTCTCACTAATGAAGCAGTGTTTAGCCGAGAGGAGGATGATGAACAATCTTTAACTGATGATCTTGTTGTTATCTCTTCTACTAATGAAGCTATGTTTAGCGGAGAGGAAGATGATGAACAGTCTTCAAGTGACGATATTGTGGTTTTGTCTCCCACTAATTAAGCTGTGTTTATCGGAGAGGAGGATGATGAACAGTCTTCAATTGACGATATTGTGGTTATCTCTCCCATTAATGAAGCTGTGTTTAGCGGAGAGGAGGGCGATGAACATCGTCAAGTGATGATCTTGTGGTTATCTCTCCCACTAATGAAGCAGTGTTTTACGGAGAGGATGGTGATGAACAATATTCCAATCATGATCCTTTGGTCGCGAGTATTTTTACCTATGAAGGAATCTCCAGAAGACAACTCTTAAGATGCGTTCTTGCCTTTAGACACCAGATAGCAAAAATAAAACATGAAAAATTGGAGCAAAGTGTTAGTGTCCAAGATTTATCAGCAGACGATGTTGTAGTTATCTCTCCCACTAATGAAGCTGTGTTTAGCGGAGAGGAGGATGATGAACAATGTTCAAGTGACGATCTTGTGGTTATATCGCCTACTAACGAAGCTGTGTTTAGTGGAGAGGAGGATGATGAAGAGTCTTCAAGTGATGATATTGTGGTTATCGCTTCCACTAATGAAGCTTTGTTTAACAGAGAGAAGGATGATGAAGAATCTTCAAGTGATGATCTTGTGGTTATCTCTCCTACTAATGAAGCTGTGTTTAGCGGAGAGAAGGATGATGAAGAATCTTCAAGTGAGGATCTTGAGGTTATCTCTCCCACTAATAAAGCTGTGTTTAGCGGAAAGGAGGGCGATGAACAATATTCCAATCATGATCTTGTGGTTATCTCTCCTACTAATGAAGCTGAGTTTAGCGGAGAGGAGGATGATGAACAGTCTTCAAGTGTTGATCTTGTGGCTATCTCTCTCACTAATGAAGCAGTGTTTAGCGGAGAGGAGGATGATGAACAATCTTTAAATGATGATCTTGTGGTTATCTCTTCTACTAATGAAGCTGTGTTTAGCGGAGAGGAAGATGATGAACAGTCTTCAAGTGACGATATTGTGGTTATCTCTCCCACTAATTAAGCTGTGTTTAGTGGAAAGGAGGGCGATGAACAATATTCCAATCATGATCTTGTGGTTATCTCCCCTACTAATGAAGCTGTGTTTAGCGGAGAGGAGGATGATGAACAGTCTTCAAGTGTTGATCTTGTGGCTATCTCTCTCACTAATGAAGCAGTGTTTAGCGGAGAGGAGGATGATGAACAGTCTTCATGTGACGATATTGTGGTTATCTCTCCCACTAATTAAGCTGTGTTTAGCGGAGAGGAGGATGATGAACAGTCTTCAAGTGATGATCTTGTGGTTATCTCTCCTACTAATGAAGCTGTGTTTAGCGGAGAGGAGGATGATGAAGAATCTTTAAGTGATGATCTTGAGATTATCTCTCCCACTAATGAAGCTGTGTTTAGCGGAAAGGAGGGCGATGGAAAATCGTCAACTGATGATCTTGTGGTTATCTCTCCCACTAATGAAGCAGTGTTTTGCGGACAGGATGGTGATGAACAATATTCCAATCATGATCTTGAGGTTATCTCCCCTACTAATGAAGCTGTGTTTAGCGGAGAGGAGGATGATGAACAGTCTTCAAGTGTTGATCTTGTGGTTATCTCTACTACTAATTAAGCTGTGTTTAGCGGAGAGGAGGATGATGAAGAATCTTCAAGTGATGATCTTGTGGTTATCTCTCCCACTAATGAAGCTGTGTTTAGTAGAGAGGAGGATGATGAACAGTCTTCAAGTGTTGATCTTGTGGCTATCTCTCTCACTAATGAAGCAGTGTTTAGCGGAGAGGAGGATGATGAACAATATTTAACTGATGATCTTGTGGTTTTCTCTTCTACTAATGAAGCTGTGTTTAGCGGAGAGGAGGATGATGAACAGTCTTCAAGTGACGATATTGTGGTTATCTCTCCCACTAACTAAGCTGTGTTTAGCGGAGAGGAGGATGATGAACAGTCTTAAAGTAATGATCTTGTGGTTATCGCTCCCACTAATGAAGCTTTGTTTAACACAGAGGAGGATGATGAAGAATCTTCAAGTGATGATTTGTGGTTATCTCTCCCACTAATGAAGCTGTGTTTAGCGGAGAGGAAGATGATGAACAGTCTTCAAGTGATGATATTGTGGTTATCTCTCCCACTAATTAAGCTGTGTTTAACGGAGAGGAGGATGATGAACAGTCTTAAAGTGATGATATTGTGGTTATCGCTCCCACTAATGAAGCTTTGTTTAACAGAGAAAAGGATGATGAACAGTCTTCAAGTGTTGATCTTCTGGCTATCTCTCTCACTAATGAAGCAGTGTTTAGCGGAGAGGAGGATGATGAACAGTCTTCAAGTGATGATATTGTGGTTATCTCTCCCACTAATGAAGCTGTGTTTATCGGAGAGGAGGATGATGAACAGTCTTCAATTGACGATATTATGGTTATCTCTCCCACTAATTAAGCTGTGTTTAGTGGAGAGGAGGATGATGAACAGTCTTAAAGTGTTGATCTTGTGGCTATCTCTCTCACTAATGAAGCAGTGTTTAGCGGAGAGGAGGATGATGAACAATATTTAACTGATGATCTTGTGGTTATCTCTTCTACTAATGAAGCTGTGTTTAGCGGAGAGGAAGATGATGAACAGTCTTCAAGTGACGATATTGTGGTTATCTCTCCCACTAACTAAGCTGTGTTTATCTGAGAGGAGGATGATGAACAGTCTTCAATTGACGATATTGTGGTTATCTCTTCCACTAATTAAGCTGTGTTTAGCGGAGAGGAGGATGATGAACAATCTTCAGGTGACGATCTTGTGGTTATCTCTCCTACTAATGAAGCTGTGTTTAGCGGAGAGGAGGATGATGAACAGTCTTCAAGTAATGATATTGTGGTTATCGCTCCCACTAATGAAGCTTTGTTTAACAGCGAGGAGGATGATGAAGAATCTTCAAGTGATGATCTTGTGGTTATCTCTCCCACTAATGAAGCTGTGTTTAGTGGAGAGGAGGATGATAAAGAGTCTTCAAGTGATGATCTTGAGGTTATCTCTCCCACGAATGAAGCAGTGTTTTGCGGAGAGGAGGATGATGAACAGTCTTCAATTGACGATATTATGGTTATCTCTCCCACTAATTAAGCTGAGTTTAGCAGAGAGGAGGATGATGAACAATCTTCAAGTGATGATCTTGTGGTTATCTCTCCTACTAATGAAGTTGTGTTTAGCGGAGAGAAGGATGATGAAGAATCTTCAAGTGAGGATCTTGAGGTTATCTCTCCCACTAATGAAGCTGTGTTTAGCGGAAAGGAGGGCGATGATCAATATTCCAATTATGATCTTGTGGTTATCTCCCCTACTAATGAAGCTGTGTTTAGCGGAGAGGAGGATGATGAACAGTCTTCAAGTGTTAATCTTGTGGCTATCTCTCTCACTAATGAAGCAGTGTTTAGCGGAGAGGAGGATTATGAACAATCTTTAACTGATGATCTTGTGGTTATCTCTTCTACTAATGAAGCTGTGTTTAGCAGAGAGGAAGACGATGAACAGTCTTCAAGTGACGATATTGTGGTTATCTCTCCCACTAATTAAGCTGTGTTTAGCGGAGAGGAGGGCGATGAACAATCTTCCAATCATGATCTTGTGGTTATCTCCCCTACTAATGAAGCTGTGTTAAGCGGAGAGGAGGATGATGAACAATCTTTAACTGATGATCTTGTGGTTATCTCTTCTACTAATGAAGCTGTGTTTAGCGGAGAGGAAGATGATGAACAGTCTTCAAGTGACGATATTGTGGTTATATCTCCCACTAATTAAGCTGTGTTTAGCGGAGAGGAGGGCGATGAACAATCGTCAAGTGATGATCTTGTGGTTATCTCTCCCACTAATGAAGCAGTGTTTTGCGGAGAGGATGGTGATGAACAATATTCCAATCATGATCTTGTGGTTATCTCCCCTACTAATGAAGCTGTGTTTAGCGGAGAGGAGGATGATGAACAGTCTTCAAGTGTTGATCTTGTGGTTATCTCTCCCACTAATGAAGCTGTGTTTAGTGGAGAGGAGGATGATAAAGAATCTTCAAGTGATGATCTTGAGGTTATCTCTCCAACGAATGAAGCAGTGTTTGCAGAGAGGAGGATGATAAACAGTCTTCAAGTGATGATATTGTGGTTTCTCTCCCACTAATGAAGCTGTGTTTAGTGGAGAGGAGGATGATAAAGAATCTTCAAGTGATGATCTTGAGGTTATCTCCCCTACTAATGAAGCTGTGTTTAGCGGAGAGGAGGATGATGAACAGTCTTCAAGTGTTGATCTTGTGGCTATCTCTCTCACTAATGAAGCAGTGTTTAGCGGAGAGGAAGATGATGAACAGTCTTCAAGTGACGATATTGTGGTTATCTCTCCTACTAATTAAGCTGTGTTTAGCAGAGAGGAGGATGATGAAGAATCTTCAAGTGATGATCTTGAGGTTATGTCTCCCACTAATGAAGCTGTGTTTAGCGGAAAGGAGGGCGATGAAAAATATTCCAATCATGATCTTGTGGTTATCTCCCCTACTAATGAAGCTGTGTTTAGCGGAGAGGAGGATGATGAACAATCTTCAAGTGACGATCTTGTGGTTATCTCTACTACTAATTAAGCTGTGTTTAGCGGAGAGGAGGATGATGAAGAATCTTCAAGTGATGATCTTGTGGTTATCTCTCCCACTAATGAAGCTGTGTTTAGTGGAGAGGAGGATGATGAACAGTCTTCAAGTGTTGATCTTGTGGCTATCTCTCTCACTAATGAAGCAGTGTTTAGCGGAGAGGAGGATGATGAACAATATTTAACTGATGATCTTGTGGTTATCTCTTCTACTAATGAAGCTGTGTTTAGCGGAGAGGAAGATGATGAACAGTCTTCAAGTGACGATATTGTGGTTATCTCTCCCACTAACTAAGCTGTGTTTAGCGGAGAGGAGGATGATGAACAGTCTTAAAGTGATGATATTGTGGTTATCGCTCCCACTAATGAATCTTTGTTTAACAGAGAGGAGGATGATGAAGAATCTTCAAGTGATGATCTTGTGGTTATCTCTCCCACTAATGAAGCTGTGTTTAGTGGAGAGGAGGATGATGAACAGTCTTCAAGTGTTGATCTTGTGGCTATCTCTACTACTAATTAAGCTGTGTTTAGCGGAGAGGAGGATGATGAAGAATCTTCAAGTGATGATCTTGTGGTTATCTCTCCCACTAATGAATCTGTGTTTAGTGGAGAGGAGGATGATGAACAGTCCTCAAGTGTTGATCTTGTGGCTATCTCTCTCACTAATGAAGCAGTGTTTAGCGGAGAGGAGGATGATGAACAATATTTAACTGATGATCTTGTGGTTATCTCTTCTACTAATGAAGCTGTGTTTAGCGGAGAGGAAGATGATGAACAGTCTTCAAGTGACGATATTGTGGTTATCTCTCCCACTAACTAAGCTGTGTTTATCGGAGAGGAGGATGATGAACAGTCTTCAAGTGATGATATTGTGGTTATCTCTCCCACTAATTAAGCTGTGTTTAGCGGAGAGGAGTATAATGAACAGTCTTAAAGTGATGATATTGTGGTTATCGCTCCCACTAATGAAGCTTTGTTTAACAGAGAGGAGGAGGATGAAGAATCTTCAAGTGATGATCTTGTGGTTATCTCTCCCACTAATGAAGCAGTGTTTTGCGGACAGGATGGTGATGAACAATATTCCAATCATGATCTTGTGGTTATCTCCCCTACTAATGAAGCTGTGTTTAGCGGAGAGGATGATGATGAACAATCTTCAAGTGACGATCTTGTGTTTATCTCTACTACTAATTAAGCTGTGTTTAGCGGAGAGGAGGATGATGAAGAATCTTCAAGTGAGGATCTTGAGGTTATCTCTCCCACTAATGAAGCGGTGTTTAGCGGAAAGGAGGGCGATGAACAATATTCCAATCATGATCTTGTGGTTATCTCCCCTACTAATGAAGCTGTGTTTAGCGGAGAGGAGGATGATGAACAGTCTTCAAGTGTTGATCTTGTGGCTATCTCTCTCACTAATAAAGCAGTGTTTAGCGGAGAGGAGGATTATGAACAATCTTTAACTGATGATCTTGTGGTTATCTCTTCTACTAATGAAGCTGTGTTTAGCGGAGAGGAAGATGATGAACAGTCTTCAAGTGACGATATTGTGGTTATCTCTCCCACTAATTAAGCTGTGTTTAGCGGAGAGGAGGGCGATGAACAATCGTCAAGTGATGATCTTGTGGTTATCTCTCCCACTAATGAAGCAGTGTTTTGTGGAGAGGATGGTGATGAACAATATTCCAATCATGATCTTGTGGTTATCTCCCCTACTAATGAAGCTGTGTTAAGCGGAGAGGAGGATGATGAACAATCTTTAACTGATGATCTTGTGGTTATCTCTTCTACTAATGAAGCTGTGTTTAGCGGAGAGGAAGATGATGAACAGTCTTCAAGTGACGATATTGTGGTTATATCTCCCACTAATTAAGCTGTGTTTATCGGAGAGAAGGATGATGAACAGTCTTCAATTGACGATATTGTGGTTATCTCTCTCATTAATAAAGCTGTGTTTAGCGGAGAGGAGGGCGATGAACAATCGTCAAGTGATGATCTTGTGGTTATCTCTCCCACTAATGAAGCAGTGTTTTGCCGAGAGGATGGTGATGAACAATATTCCAATCATGATCTTGTGGTTATCTCCCCTACTAATGAAGCTGTGTTTAGCTGAGAGGAGGATGATGAACAGTCTTCAAGTGTTGATCTTGTGGTTATCTCTCCCACTAATTAAGCTGTGTTTAGCGGAGAGCAGGATGATGAACAGTCTTCAAGTGTTGATCTTGTGGCTATCTCTCTCACTAATGAAGCAGTGTTTAGCGGAAAGGAGGATGATGAACAATATTTAACTGATGATCTTGTGGTTATCTCTTCTACTAATGAAGCTGTGTTTAGCGGAGAGGAAGATGATGAACAGTCTTCAAGTGACGATATTGTGGTTATCTCTCCCACTAACTAAGCTGTGTTTATCTGAAAGGAGGATGATGAACAGTCTTCAAGTGATGATATTGTGGTTATCTCTCCCACTAATTAAGCTGTGTTTAGCGGAGAGGAGTATAATGAACAGTCTTAAAGTGATGATATTGTGGTTATCGCTCCCACTAATGAAGCTTTGTTTAACAGAGAGTAGGATGATGAAGAATCTTCAAGTGATGATCTTGTGGTTATCTCTCCCACTAATGAAGCAGTGTTTTGCGGACAGGATGGTGATGAACAATATTCCAATCATGATCTTGTGGTTATCTCCCCTACTAATGAAGCTGTGTTTAGCGGAGAGGATGATGATGAACAATCTTCAAGTGACGATCTTGTGGTTATCTCTACTACAAATTAAGCTGTGTTTAGCGGAGAGGAGGATGATGAAGAATCTTCAAGTGAGGATCTTGAGGTTATCTCTCCCACTAATGAAGCGGTGTTTAGCGGAAAGGAGGGCGATGAACAATATTCCAATCATGATCTTGTGGTTATCTCCCCTACTAATGAAGCTGTGTTTAGCGGAGAGGAGGATGATGAACAGTCTTCAAGTGTTGATCTTGTGGCTATCTCTCTCACTAATAAAGCAGTGTTTAGCGGAGAGGAGGATTATGAACAATCTTTAACTGATGATCTTGTGGTTATCTCTTCTACTAATGAAGCTGTGTTTAGCGGAGAGGAAGATGATGAACAGTCTTCAAGTGACGATATTGTGGTTATCTCTCCCACTAATTAAGCTGTGTTTAGCGGAGAGGAGGGCGATGAACAATCGTCAAGTGACGATCTTGTGGTTATCTCTCCCACTAATGAAGCAGTGTTTTGTGGAGAGGATGGTGATGAACAATATTCCAATCATGATCTTGTGGTTATCTCCCCTACTAATGAAGCTGTGTTAAGCGGAGAGGAGGATGATGAACAATCTTTAACTGATGATCTTGTGGTTATCTCTTCTACTAATGAAGCTGTGTTTAGCGGAGAGGAAGATGATGAACAGTCTTCAAGTGACGATATTGTGGTTATATCTCCCACTAATTAAGCTGTGTTTATCGGAGAGAAGGATGATGAACAGTCTTCAATTGACGATATTGTGGTTATCTCTCTCATTAATGAAGCTGTGTTTAGCGGAGAGGAGGGCGATGAACAATCGTCAAGTGATGATCTTGTGGTTATCTCTCCCACTAATGAAGCAGTGTTTTGCCGAGAGGATGGTGATGAACAATATTCCAATCATGATCTTGTGGTTATCTCCCCTACTAATGAAGCTGTGTTTAGCTGAGAGGAGGATGATGAACAGTCTTCAAGTGTTGATCTTGTGGTTATCTCTCCCACTAATTAAGCTGTGTTTATCGGAGAGGAGGATGATGAACAGTCTTCAAGTGACGATATTGTGGTTATCTCTCCTACTAATTAAGCTGTGTTTAGCGGAGAGCAGGATGATGAACAGTCTACAAGTGTTGATCTTGTGGCTATCTCTCTCACTAATGAAGCAGTGTTTAGCGGAAAGGAGGATGATGAACAATATTTAACTGATGATCTTGTGGTTATCTCTTCTACTAATGAAGCTGTGTTTAGCGGAGAGGAAGATGATGAACAGTCTTCAAGTGACGATATTGTGGTTATCTCTCCCACTAACTAAGCTGTGTTTATCTGAAAGGAGGATGATGAACAGTCTTCAAGTGATGATATTGTGGTTATCTCTCCCACTAATTAAGCTGTGTTTAGCGGAGAGGAGTATAATGAACAGTCTTAAAGTGATGATATTGTGGTTATCGCTCCCACTAATGAAGCTTTGTTTAACAGAGAGGAGGATGATGAAGAATCTTCAAGTGATGATCTTGTGGTTATCTCTCCCACTAATGAAGCAGTGTTTTGCGGACAGGATGGTGATGAACAATATTCCAATCATGATCTTGTGGTTATCTCCCCTACTAATGAAGCTGTGTTTAGCGGAGAGGATGATGATGAACAATCTTCAAGTGACGATCTTGTGTTTATCTCTACTACTAATTAAGCTGTGTTTAGCGGAGAGGAGGATGATGAAGAATCTTCAAGTGAGGATCTTGAGGTTATCTCTCCCACTAATGAAGCGGTGTTTAGCGGAAAGGAGGGCGATGAACAATATTCCAATCATGATCTTGTGGTTATCTCCCCTACTAATGAAGCTGTGTTTAGCGGAGAGGAGGATGATGAACAGTCTTCAAGTGTTGATCTTGTGGCTATCTCTCTCACTAATAAAGCAGTGTTTAGCGGAGAGGAGGATTATGAACAATCTTTAACTGATGATCTTGTGGTTATCTCTTCTACTAATGAAGCTGTGTTTAGCGGAGAGGAAGATGATGAACAGTCTTCAAGTGACGATATTGTGGTTATCTCTCCCACTAATTAAGCTGTGTTTAGCGGAGAGGAGGGCGATGAACAATCGTCAAGTGACGATCTTGTGGTTATCTCTCCCACTAATGAAGCAGTGTTTTGTGGAGAGGATGGTGATGAACAATATTCCAATCATGATCTTGTGGTTATCTCCCCTACTAATGAAGCTGTGTTAAGCGGAGAGGAGGATGATGAACAATCTTTAACTGATGATCTTGTGGTTATCTCTTCTACTAATGAAGCTGTGTTTAGCGGAGAGGAAGATGATGAACAGTCTTCAAGTGACGATATTGTGGTTATATCTCCCACTAATTAAGCTGTGTTTATCGGAGAGAAGGATGATGAACAGTCTTCAATTGACGATATTGTGGTTATCTCTCTCATTAATGAAGCTGTGTTTAGCGGAGAGGAGGGCGATGAACAATCGTCAAGTGATGATCTTGAGGTTATGTCTCCCACTAATGAAGCTGTGTTTTGCCGAGAGGATGGTGATGAACAATATTCCAATCATGATCTTGTGGTTATCTCCCCTACTAATGAAGCTGTGTTTAGCTGAGAGGAGGATGATGAACAGTCTTCAAGTGTTGATCTTGTGGTTATCTCTCCCACTAATTAAGCTGTGTTTATCGGAGAGGAGGATGATGAACAGTCTTCAAGTGACGATATTGTGGTTATCTCTCCTACTAATTAAGCTGTGTTTAGCGGAGAGCAGGATGATGAACAGTCTACAAGTGTTGATCTTGTGGCTATCTCTCTCACTAATGAAGCAGTGTTTAGCGGAGAGGAGGATGATGAACAATATTTAACTGATGATCTTGTGGTTATCTCTTCTACTAATGAAGCTGTGTTTAGCGGAGAGGAAGATGATGAACAGTCTTCAAGTGACGATATTGTGGTTATCTCTCCCACTAACTAAGCTGTGTTTATCTGAAAGGAGGATGATGAACAGTCTTCAATTGACGATATTGTGGTTATCTCTTCCACTAATTAAGCTGTGTTTAGCGGAGAGGAGGATGATGTACAATCTTCAGGTGACGATCTTGTGGTTATCTCTCCTACTAATGAAGCTGTGTTTAGCGGAGAGGAGGATGATGAACAGTCTTCAAGTGATGATATTGTGGTTATCGCTCCCACTAATGAAGCTTTTTTTAACAGCGAGGAGGATGATGAAGAATCTTCAAGTGATGATCTTGTGGTTATCTCTCCCACTAATGAAGCTGTGTTTAGTGGAGAGGAGGATGATAAAGAGTCTTCAAGTGATGATCTTGAGGTTATCTCTCCCACGAATGAAGCAGTGTTTTGCGGAGAGGAGGATGATAAACAGTCTTCAAGTGATGATATTGTGGTTATCGCTCCTACTAATGAAGCTTTGTTTAACAGGGAGGAGGATGATGAAGAATCTTCAAGTGATGATCTTGTGGTTATCAATCCTACTAATGAAGCTGTGTTTAGCGGAGAGGAGGATGATGAAGAACCTTCAAGTGATGATCTTGAGGTAATGTCTCCCAATAATGAAGCAGTGTTTTGCGGAGAGGAGGATGATAAACAGTCTTCAAGTGATGATATTGTGGTTATCGCTCCCACTAATGAAGCTTTGTTTAACAGAGAGGAGGATGATGAAGAATCTTCAAGTGATGATCTTGTGGTTATCTCCCCTACTAATAAAGCTGTGTTTAGAGGAGAGGAGTATGATGAACAGTCTTCAAGTGTTGATCTTGTGGTTATCTCTCCTACTAATGAAGCTGTGTTTAGCGGAGAGGAGGATGATGAACAGTCTTCAAGTGTCGATCTTGTGGTTATCTCTCCCACTAATAAAGCTGTGTTTAGTGGAGAGGAGGATGATAAAGAATCTTCAAGTGATGATCTTGAGGTTATCTCTCCAACGAATGAAGCAGTGTTTGCAGAGAGGAGGATGATAAACAGTCTTCAAGTGATGATATTGTGGTTATCTCTCCCACTAATGAAGCTGTGTTTAGTGGAGAGGAGGATGATAAAGAATCTTCAAGTGATGATCTTGAGGTTATCTCCCCTACTAATGAAGCTGTGTTTAGCGGAGAGGAAGATGATGAACAGTCTTCAAGTGACGATATTGTGGTTATCTCTCGCACTAACTAAGCTGTGTTTAGCGGAGAGGAGGATGATGAACAGTCTTAAAGTGATGATATTGTGGTTATCGCTCCCACTAATGAATCTTTGTTTAACAGAGAGGAGGAGGATGAAGAATCTTCAAGTGATGATCTTGTGGTTATCTCTCCCACTAATGAAGCTGTGTTTAGTGGAGAGGAGGATGATGAACAGTCTTCAAGTGTTGATCTTGTGGCTATCTCTACTACTAATTAAGCTGTGTTTAGCGGAGAGGAGGATGATGAAGAATCTTCAAGTGATGATCTTGTGGTTATCTCTCCCACTAATGAATCTGTGTTTAGTGGAGAGGAGGATGATGAACAGTCCTCAAGTGTTGATCTTGTGGCTATCTCTCTCACTAATGAAGCAGTGTTTAGCGGAGAGGAGGATGATGAACAATATTTAACTGATGATCTTGTGGTTATCTCTTCTACTAATGAAGCTGTGTTTAGCGGAGAGGAAGATGATGAACAATCTTCAAGAGACGATATTGTGGTTATCTCTCCCACTAACTAAGCTGTGTTTATCGGAGAGGAGGATGATGAACAGTCTTCAAGTGATGATATTGTGGTTATCTCTCCCACTAATTAAGCTGTGTTTAGCGGAGAGGAGTATGATGAACAGTCTTAAAGTGATGATATTGTGGTTATCGCTCCCACTAATGAAGCTTTGTTTAACAGAGAGGAGGATGATGAAGAATCTTCAAGTGATGATCTTGTGGTTATCTCTCCCACTAATGAAGCAGTGTTTTGCGGACAGGATGGTGATGAACAATATTCCAATCATGATCTTGTGGTTATCTCGCCTACTAATGAAGCTGTGTTTAGCGGAGAGGATGATGATGAACAATCTTCAAGTGACGATCTTGTGGTTATCTCTCCTACTAATTAAGCTGTGTTTAGCAGAGAGGAGGATGATGAAGAATCTTCAAGTGATGATCTTGAGGTTATGTCTCCCACTAATGAAGCTGTGTTTAGCGGAAAGGAGGGCGATGAAAAATATTCCAATCATGATCTTGTGGTTATCTCCCCTACTAATGAAGCTGTGTTTAGCGGAGAGGAGGATGATGAACAATCTTCAAGTGACGATCTTGTGGTTATCTCTACTACTAATTAAGCTGTGTTTAGCGGAGAGGAGGATGATGAAGAATCTTCAAGTGATGATCTTGTGGTTATCTCTCCCACTAATGAAGCTGTGTTTAGTGGAGAGGAGGATGATGAACAGTCTTCAAGTGTTGATCTTGTGGCTATCTCTCTCACTAATGAAGCAGTGTTTAGCGGAGAGGAGGATGATGAACAATATTTAACTGATGATCTTGTGGTTATCTCTTCTACTAATGAAGCTGTGTTTAGCGGAGAGGAAGATGATGAACAGTCTTCAAGTGACGATATTGTGGTTATCTCTCCCACTAACTAAGCTGTGTTTAGCGGAGAGGAGGATGATGAACAGTCTTCAAGTGATGATATTGTGGTTATCGCTCCCACTAATGAAGCTTTTTTTAACAGCGAGGAGGATGATGAAGAATCTTCAAGTGATGATCTTGTGGTTATCTCTCCCACTAATGAAGCTGTGTTTAGCGGAGAGGAGGATGATGAAGAATCTTCAAGTGATGATCTTGTGGTTATCTCTCCCACTAATGAATCTGTGTTTAGTGGAGAGGAGGATGATGAACAGTCCTCAAGTGTTGATCTTGTGGCTATCTCTCTCACTAATGAAGCAGTGTTTAGCGGAGAGGAGGATGATGAACAATATTTAACTGATGATCTTGTGGTTATCTCTTCTACTAATGAAGCTGTGTTTAGCGGAGAGGAAGATGATGAACAGTCTTTAAGTGACGATATTGTGGTTATCTCTCCCACTAACTAAGCTGTGTTTATCGGAGAGGAGGATGATGAACAGTCTTCAAGTGATGATATTGTGGTTATCTCTCCCACTAATTAAGCTGTGTTTAGCGGAGAGGAGTATAATGAACAGTCTTAAAGTGATGATATTGTGGTTATCGCTCCCACTAATGAAGCTTTGTTTAACAGAGAGGAGGATGATGAAGAATCTTCAAGTGATGATCTTGTGGTTATCTCTCCCACTAATGAAGCAGTGTTTTGCGGACAGGATGGTGATGAACAATATTCCAATCATGATCTTGTGGTTATCTCCCCTACTAATGAAGCTGTGTTTAGCGGAGAGGATGATGATGAACAATCTTCAAGTGACGATCTTGTGGTTATCTCTCCTACTAATTAAGCTGTGTTTAGCAGAGAGGAGGATGATGAAGAATCTTCAAGTGATGATCTTGAGGTTATGTCTCCCACTAATGAAGCTGTGTTTAGCGGAAAGGAGGGCGATGAAAAATATTCCAATCATGATCTTGTGGTTATCTCCCCTACTAATGAAGCTGTGTTTAGCGGAGAGGAGGATGATGAACAATCTTCAAGTGACGATCTTGTGGTTATCTCTACTACTAATTAAGCTGTGTTTAGCGGAGAGGAGGATGATGAAGAATCTTCAAGTGATGATCTTGTGGTTATCTCTCCCGCTAATGAAGCTGTGTTTAGTGGAGAGGAGGATGATGAACAGTCTTCAAGTGTTGCTCTTGTGGCTATCTCTCTCACTAATGAAGCAGTGTTTAGCGGAGAGGAGGATGATGAACAATATTTAACTGATGATCTTGTGGTTATCTCTTCTACTAATGAAGCTGTGTTTAGCGGAGAGGAAGATGATGAACAGTCTTCAAGTGACGATATTGTGGTTATCTCTCCCACTAACTAAGCTGTGTTTATCGGAGAGGAGGATGATGAACAGTCTTAAAGTGATGATATTGTGGTTATCGCTCCCACTAATGAATCTTTGTTTAACAGAGAGGAGGATGATGAAAAATCTTCAAGTGATGATCTTGTGGTTATCTCTCCCACTAATGAAGCTGTGTTTAGTGGAGAGGAGGATGATGAACAGTCTTCAAGTGTTGATCTTGTGGCTATCTCTACTACTAATTAAGCTGTGTTTAGCGGAGAGGAGGATGATGAAGAATCTTCAAGTGATGATCTTGTGGTTATCTCTCCCACTAATGAATCTGTGTTTAGTGGAGAGGAGGATGATGAACAGTCCTCAAGTGTTGATCTTGTGGCTATCTCTCTCACTAATGAAGCAGTGTTTAGCGGAGAGGAGGATGATGAACAATATTTAACTGATGATCTTGTGGTTATCTCTTCTACTAATGAAGCTGTGTTTAGCGGAGAGGAAGATGATGAACAGTCTTCAAGTGACGATATTGTGGTTATCTCTCCCACTAACTAAGCTGTGTTTATCGAAGAGGAGGATGATGAACAGTCTTCAAGTGATGATATTGTGGTTATCTCTCCCACTAATTAAGCTGTGTTTAGCGGAGAGGAGTATGATGAACAGTCTTAAAGTGATGATATTGTGGTTATCGCTCCCACTAATGAAGCTTTGTTTAACAGAGAGGAGGATGATGAAGAATCTTCAAGTGATGATCTTGTGGTTATCTCTCCCACTAATGAAGCAGTGTTTTGCGGACAGGATGGTGATGAACAATATTCCAATCATGATCTTGTGGTTATCTCCCCTACTAATGAAGCTGTGTTTAGCGGAGAGGATGATGATGAACAATCTTCAAGTGACGATCTTGTGGTTATCTCTACTACAAATTAAGCTGTGTTTAGCGGAGAGGAGGATGATGAAGAATCTTCAAGTGAGGATCTTGAGGTTATCTCTCCCACTAATGAAGCTGTGTTTAGCGGAGAGGAGGATGATGAACAGTCTTCAAGTGATGATATTGTGGTTATCGCTCCCACTAATGAAGCTTTTTTTAACAGCGAGGAGGATGATGAAGAATCTTCAAGTGATGATCTTGTGGTTATCTCTCCCACTAATGAAGCTGTGTTTAGTGGAGAGGAGGATGATAAAGAGTCTTCAAGTGATGATCTTGAGGTTATCTCTCCCACGAATGAAGCAGTGTTTTGCGGAGAGGAGGATGATAAACAGTCTTCAAGTGATGATATTGTGGTTATCGCTCCTACTAATGAAGCTTTGTTTAACAGGGAGGAGGATGATGAAGAATCTTCAAGTGATGATCTTGTGGTTATCTCTCCCACTAATGAAGCTGTGTTTAGTGGAGAGGAGGATGATAAAGAGTCTTCAAGTGATGATCTTGAGGTTATCTCTCCCACGAATGAAGCAGTGTTTTGCGGAGAGGAGGATGATAAACAGTCTTCAAGTGATGATATTGTGGTTATCGCTCCTACTAATGAAGCTTTGTTTAACAGGGAGGAGGATGATGAAGAATCTTCAAGTGATGATCTTGTGGTTATCAATCCTACTAATGAAGCTGTGTTTAGCGGAGAGGAGGATGATGAAGAACCTTCAAGTGATGATCTTGAGGTTATGTCTCCCAATAATGAAGCAGTGTTTTGCGGAGAGGAGGATGATAAACAGTCTTCAAGTGACGATATTGTGGTTATCTCTCCTACTAATTAAGCTGTGTTTAGCGGAGAGGAGGATGATGAAGAATCTTCAAGTGATGATCTTGTGGTTATCTCTCCCACTAATGAAGCTGTGTTTAGTGGAGAGGAGTATGATGAACAGTCTTCAAGTGTTGATCTTGTGGTTATCTCTCCTACTAATGAAGCTGTGTTTAGCGGAGAGGAGGATGATGAACAGTCTTCAAGTGTCGATCTTGTGGTTATCTCTCCCACTAATGAAGCTGTGTTTAGTGGAGAGGAGGATGATAAAGAATCTTCAAGTGATGATCTTGAGGTTATCTCTCCAACGAATGAAGCAGTGTTTGCAGAGAGGAGGATGATAAACAGTCTTCAAGTGATGATATTGTGGTTATCTCTCCCACTAATGAAGCTGTGTTTAGTGGAGAGGAGGATGATAAAGAATCTTCAAGTGATGATCTTGAGGTTATCTCCCCTACTAATGAAACTGTGTTTAGCGGAGAGGAAGATGATGAACAGTCTTCAAGTGACGATATTGTGGTTATCTCTCCCACTAACTAAGCTGTGTTTAGCGGAGAGGAGGATGATGAACAGTCTTAAAGTGATGATATTGTGGTTATCGCTCCCACTAATGAATCTTTGTTTAACAGAGAGGAGGAGGATGAAGAATCTTCAAGTGATGATCTTGTGGTTATCTCTCCCACTAATGAAGCTGTGTTTAGTGGAGAGGAGGATGATGAACAGTCTTCAAGTGTTGATCTTGTGGCTATCTCTACTACTAATTAAGCTGTGTTTAGCGGAGAGGAGGATGATGAAGAATCTTCAAGTGATGATCTTGTGGTTATCTCTCCCACTAATGAATCTGTGTTTAGTGGAGAGGAGGATGATGAACAGTCCTCAAGTGTTGATCTTGTGGCTATCTCTCTCATTAATGAAGCAGTGTTTAGCGGAGAGGAGGATGATGAACAATATTTAACTGATGATCTTGTGGTTATCTCTTCTACTAATGAAGCTGTGTTTAGCGGAGAGGAAGATGATGAACAATCTTCAAGAGACGATATTGTGGTTATCTCTCCCACTAACTAAGCTGTGTTTATCGGAGAGGAGGATGATGAACAGTCTTCAAGTGATGATATTGTGGTTATCTCTCCCACTAATTAAGCTGTGTTTAGCGGAGAGGAGGATGATGAACAGTCTTAAAGTGATGATATTGTGGTTATCGCTCCCACTAATGAAGCTTTGTTTAACAGAGAGGAGGATGATGAAGAATCTTCAAGTGATGATCTTGTGGTTATCTCTCCCACTAATGAAGCAGTGTTTTGCGGACAGGATGGTGATGAACAATATTCCAATCATGATCTTGTGGTTATCTCCCCTACTAATGAAGCTGTGTTTAGCGGAGAGGATGATGATGAACAATCTTCAAGTGACGATCTTGTGGTTATCTCTCCTACTAATTAAGCTGTGTTTAGCAGAGAGGAGGATGATGAAGAATCTTCAAGTGATGATCTTGAGGTTATGTCTCCCACTAATGAAGCTGTGTTTAGCGGAAAGGAGGGCGATGAAAAATATTCCAATCATGATCTTGTGGTTATCTCCCCTACTAATGAAGCTGTGTTTAGCGGAGAGGAGGATGATGAACAATCTTCAAGTGACGATCTTGTGGTTATCTCTACTACTAATTAAGCTGTGTTCAGCGGAGAGGAGGATGATGAAGAATCTTCAAGTGATGATCTTGTGGTTATCTCTCCCACTAATGAAGCTGTGTTTAGTGGAGAGGAGGATGATGAACAGTCTTCAAGTGTTGATCTTGTGGCTATCTCTCTCACTAATGAAGCAGTGTTTAGCGGAGAGGAGGATGATGAACAATATTTAACTGATGATCTTGTGGTTATCTCTTCTACTAATGAAGCTGTGTTTAGCGGAGAGGAAGATGATGAACAGTCTTCAAGTGACGATATTGTGGTTATCTCTCCCACTAACTAAGCTGTGTTTAGCGGAGAGGAGGATGATGAACAGTCTTCAAGTGATGATATTGTGGTTATCGCTCCCACTAATGAAGCTTTTTTTAACAGCGAGGAGGATGATGAAGAATCTTCAAGTGATGATCTTGTGGTTATCTCTCCCACTAATGAAGCTGTGTTTAGCGGAGAGGAGGATGATGAAGAATCTTCAAGTGATGATCTTGTGGTTATCTCTCCCACTAATGAATCTGTGTTTAGTGGAGAGGAGGATGATGAACAGTCCTCAAGTGTTGATCTTGTGGCTATCTCTCTCACTAATGAAGCAGTGTTTAGCGGAGAGGAGGATGATGAACAATATTTAACTGATGATCTTGTGGTTATCTCTTCTACTAATGAAGCTGTGTTTAGCGGAGAGGAAGATGATGAACAGTCTTCAAGTGACGATATTGTGGTTATCTCTCCCACTAACTAAGCTGTGTTTATCGGAGAGGAGGATGATGAACAGTCTTCAAGTGATGATATTGTGGTTATCTCTCCCACTAATTAAGCTGTGTTTAGCGGAGAGGAGTATAATGAACAGTCTTAAAGTGATGATATTGTGGTTATCGCTCCCACTAATGAAGCTTTGTTTAACAGAGAGGAGGATGATGAAGAATCTTCAAGTGATGATCTTGTGGTTATCTCTCCCACTAATGAAGCTGTGTTTAGTGGAGAGGAGGATGATGAACAGTCTTCAAGTGTTGATCTTGTGGCTATCTCTACTACTAATTAAGCTGTGTTTAGCGGAGAGGAGGATGATGAAGAATCTTCAAGTGATGATCTTGTGGTTATCTCTCCCACTAATGAATCTGTGTTTAGTGGAGAGGAGGATGATGAACAGTCCTCAAGTGTTGATCTTGTGGCTATCTCTCTCACTAATGAAGCAGTGTTTAGCGGAGAGGAGGATGATGAACAATATTTAACTGATGATCTTGTGGTTATCTCTTCTACTAATGAAGCTGTGTTTAGCGGAGAGGAAGATGATGAACAGTCTTCAAGAGACGATATTGTGGTTATCTCTCCCACTAACTAAGCTGTGTTTATCGGAGAGGAGGATGATGAACAGTCTTCAAGTGATGATATTGTGGTTATCTCTCCCACTAATTAAGCTGTGTTTAGCGGAGAGGAGTATGATGAACAGTCTTAAAGTGATGATATTGTGGTTATCGCTCCCACTAATGAAGCTTTGTTTAACAGAGAGGAGGATGATGAAGAATCTTCAAGTGATGATCTTGTGGTTATCTCTCCCACTAATGAAGCAGTGTTTTGCGGACAGGATGGTGATGAACAATATTCCAATCATGATCTTGTGGTTATCTCCCCTACTAATGAAGCTGTGTTTAGCGGAGAGGATGATGATGAACAATCTTCAAGTGACGATCTTGTGGTTATCTCTCCTACTAATTAAGCTGTGTTTAGCAGAGAGGAGGATGATGAAGAATCTTCAAGTGATGATCTTGAGGTTATGTCTCCCACTAATGAAGCTGTGTTTAGCGGAAAGGAGGGCGATGAAAAATATTCCAATCATGATCTTGTGGTTATCTCCCCTACTAATGAAGCTGTGTTTAGCGGAGAGGAGGATGATGAACAATCTTCAAGTGACGATCTTGTGGTTATCTCTACTACTAATTAAGCTGTGTTTAGCGGAGAGGAGGATGATGAAGAATCTTCAAGTGATGATCTTGTGGTTATCTCTCCCACTAATGAAGCTGTGTTTAGTGGAGAGGAGGATGATGAACAGTCTTCAAGTGTTGATCTTGTGGCTATCTCTCTCACTAATGAAGCAGTGTTTAGCGGAGAGGAGGATGATGAACAATATTTAACTGATGATCTTGTGGTTATCTCTTCTACTAATGAAGCTGTGTTTAGCGGAGAGGAAGATGATGAACAGTCTTCAAGTGACGATATTGTGGTTATCTCTCCCACTAACTAAGCTGTGTTTAGCGGAGAGGAGGATGATGAACAGTCTTCAAGTGATGATATTGTGGTTATCGCTCCCACTAATGAAGCTTTTTTTAACAGCGAGGAGGATGATGAAGAATCTTCAAGTGATGATCTTGTGGTTATCTCTCCCACTAATGAATCTGTGTTTAGTGGAGAGGAGGATGATGAACAGTCCTCAAGTGTTGATCTTGTGGCTATCTCTCTCACTAATGAAGCAGTGTTTAGCGGAGAGGAGGATGATGAACAATATTTAACTGATGATCTTGTGGTTATCTCTTCTACTAATGAAGCTGTGTTTAGCGGAGAGGAAGATGATGAACAGTCTTCAAGTGACGATATTGTGGTTATCTCTCCCACTAACTAAGCTGTGTTTATCTGAGAGGAGGATGATGAACAGTCTGCAATTGACGATATTGTGGTTATCTCTTCCACTAATTAAGCTGTGTTTAGCGGAGAGGAGGATGATGAACAATCTTCAGGTGACGATCTTGTGGTTATCTCTCCTACTAATGAAGCTGTGTTTAGCAGAGAGGAGGATGATGAAGAAGTCTTCAAGTGATGATCTTGAGGTTATCGCTCTCACTAATAAAGCAGTGTTTAGCGGAGAGGAGGATTATGAACAATCTTTAACTGATGATCTTGTGGTTATCTCTTCTACTAATGAAGCTGTGTTTAGCGGAGAGGAAGATGATGAACAGTCTTCAAGTGACGATATTGTGGTTATCTCTCCCACTAATTAAGCTGTGTTTAGCGGAGAGGAGGGCGATGAACAATCGTCAAGTGATGATCTTGTGGTTATCTCTCCCACTAATGAAGCAGTGTTTTGTGGAGAGGATGGTGATGAACAATATTCCAATCATGATCTTGTGGTTATCTCCCCTACTAATGAAGCTGTGTTTAGCGGAGAGGAGGATGATGAACAATCTTTAACTGATGATCTTGTGGTTATCTCTTCTACTAATGAAGCTGTGTTTAGCGGAGAGGAAGATGATGAACAGTCTTCAATTGACGATATAGTGGTTATCTCTCTCATTAATGACGCTGTGTTTAGCGGAGAGGAGGGCGATGAACAATCGTCAACTGATGATCTTGTGGTTATCTCTCCCACTAATGAAGCAGTGTTTTGCCGAGAGGATGGTGATGAACAATATTCCAATCATGATCTTGTGGTTATCTCCCCTACTAATGAAGCTGTGTTTAGCTGAGAGGAGGATGATGAACAGTCTTCAAGTGTTGATATTGTGGTTATCTCTCCCACTAATTAAGCTGTGTTTATCGGAGAGGAGGATGATGAACAGTCTTCAAGTGACGATATTGTGGTTATCTCTCCTACTAATTAAGCTGTGTTTAGCGGAGAGGAGGATGATGAAGAATCTTCAAGTGATGATCTTGAGGTTATCTCTCCCACTAATGAAGCTGTGTTTAGTGGAGAGGAGGATGATGAACAGTCTTCAAGTGTTGATCTTGTGGCTATCTCTCTCACTAATGAAGCAGTGTTTAGCGGAGAGGAGGATGATGAACAATATTTAACTGATGATCTTGTGGTTATCTCTTCTACTAATGAAGCTGTGTTTAGCGGAGAGGAAGATGATGAACAGTCTTCAAGTGACGATATTGTGGTTATCTCTCCCACTAACTAAGCTGTGTTTATCTGAGAGGAGGATGATGAACAGTCTTCAATTGACGATATTGTGGTTATCTCTTCCACTAATTAAGCTGTGTTTAGCGGAGAGGAGGATGATGAACAATCTTCAGGTGACGATCTTGTGGTTATCTCTCCTACTAATGAAGCTGTGTTTAGCGGAGAGGAGGATGATGAACAGTCTTCAAGTGATGATATTGTGGTTATCGTTCCCACTAATGAAGCTTTGTTTAACAGCGAGGAGGATGATGAAGAATCTTCAAGTGATGATCTTGTGGTTATCTCTCCTACTAATGAAGCTGTGTTTAGCGGAGAGGAGGATGATGAACAGTCTTCAAGTGATGATCTTGAGGTTATCTCTCCCACGAATGAAGCAGTGTTTTGCGGAGAGGAGGATGATAAACAGTCTTCAAGTGATGATATTGTGGTTATCGCTCCCACTAATGAAGCTTTGTTTAACAGAGAGGAGGATGATGAAGAATCTTCAAGTGATGATCTTGTGGTTATCTCTCCCACTAATGAATCTGTGTTTAGTGGAGAGGAGGATGATGAACAGTCCTCAAGTGTTGATCTTGTGGCTATCTCTCGCACTAATGAAGCAGTGTTTAGCGGAGAGGAGGATGATGAACAATATTTAACTGATGATCTTGTGGTTATCTCTTCTACTAATGAAGCTGTGTTTAGCGGAGAGGAAGATGATGAACAGTCTTCAAGTGACGATATTGTAGTTATCTCTCCCACTAACTAAGCTGTGTTTATCGGAGAGGAGGATGATGAACAGTCTTCAAGTGATGATATTGTGGTTATCTCTCCCACTAATTAAGCTGTGTTTAGCGGAGAGGAGTATGATGAACAGTCTTAAAGTGATGATATTGTGGTTATCGCTCCCACTAATGAAGCTTTGTTTAACAGAGAGGAGGATGATGAAGAATTTTCAATTGATGATCTTGTGGTTATCTCTCCCACTAATGAAGCAGTGTTTTGCGGACAGGAAGGTGATGAACAATATTCCAATCATGATCTTGTGGTTATCTCCCCTACTAATGAAGCTGTGTTTAGCGGAGAGGATGATGATGAACAATCTTCAAGTGTTGATCTTGTGGCTATCTCTACTACTAATTAAGCTGTGTTTAGCGGAGAGGAGGATGATGAAGAATCTTCAAGTGATGATCTTGTGGTTATCTCTCCCACTAATGAATCTGTGTTTAGTGGAGAGGAGGATGATGAACAGTCCTCAAGTGTTGATCTTGTGGCTATCTCTCTCACTAATGAAGCAGTGTTTAGCGGAGAGGAGGATGATGAACAATATTTAACTGATGATCTTGTGGTTATCTCTTCTACTAATGAAGCTGTGTTTAGCGGAGAGGAAGATGATGAACAGTCTTCAAGTGACGATATTGTGGTTATCTCTCCCACTAACTAAGCTGTGTTTATCAGAGAGGAGGATGATGAACAGTCTTCAAGTGATGATATTGTGGTTATCTCTCCCACTAATTAAGCTGTGTTTAGCGGAGAGGAGTATGATGAACAGTCTTAAAGTGATGATATTGTGGTTATCACTCCCACTAATGAAGCTTTGTTTAACAGAGAGGAGGATGATGAAGAATTTTCAATTGATGATCTTGTGGTTATCTCTCCCACTAATGAAGCAGTGTTTTGCGGACAGGAAGGTGATGAACAATATTCCAATCATGATCTTGTGGTTATCTCCCCTACTAATGAAGCTGTGTTTAGCGGAGAGGATGATGATGAACAATCTTCAAGTGTTGATCTTGTGGCTATCTCTACTACTAATTAAGCTGTGTTTAGCGGAGAGGAGGATGATGAAGAATCTTCAAGTGATGATCTTGTGGTTATCTCTCCCACTAATGAATCTGTGTTTAGTGGAGAGGAGGATGATGAACAGTCCTCAAGTGTTGATCTTGTGGCTATCTCTCTCACTAATGAAGCAGTGTTTAGCGGAGAGGAGGATGATGAACAATATTTAACTGATGATCTTGTGGTTATCTCTTCTACTAATGAAGCTGTGTTTAGTGGAGAGGAAGATGATGAACAGTCTTCAAGTGACGATATTGTGGTTATCTCTCCCACTAACTAAGCTGTGTTTATCGGAGAGGAGGATGATGAACAGTCTTCAAGTGATGATATTGTGGTTATCTCTCCCACTAATTAAGCTGTGTTTAGCGGAGAGGAGTATGATGAACAGTCTTAAAGTGATGATATTGTGGTTATCGCTCCCACTAATGAAGCTTTGTTTAACAGAGAGGAGGATGATGAAGAATCTTCAAGTGAGGATATTGAGGTTATCTCTCCCACTAATGAAGCGGTGTTTAGCGGAAAGGAGGGCGATGAACAATATTCCAATCATGATCTTGTGGTTATCTCCCCTACTAATGAAGCTGTGTTTAGCGGAGAGGAGGATGATGAACAGTCTTCAAGTGTTGATCTTGTGGCTATCTCTCTCACTAATAAAGCAGTGTTTAGCGGAGAGGAGGATGATGAACAATCTTCAAGTGATGATCTTGTGGTTATCTCTTCTACTAATGAAGCTGTGTTTAGCGGAGAGGAAGATGATGAACAGTCTTCAAGTGATGATATTGTGGTTATATCTCCCACTAATTAAGCTGTGTTTATCGGAGAGAAGGATGATGAACAGTCTTCAATTGACGATATAGTGGTTATCTCTCTCATTAATGAAGCTGTGTTTAGCGGAGAGGAGGGCGATGAACAATCGTCAAGTGATGATCTTGTGGTTATCTCTCCCACTAATGAAGCAGTGTTTTGCCGAGAGGATGGTGATGAACAATATTCCAATCATGATCTTGTGGTTATCTCCCCTACTAATGAAGCTGTGTTTAGCTGAGAGGAGGATGATGAACAGTCTTCAAGTGTTGATCTTGTGGTTATCTCTCCCACTAATTAAGCTGTGTTTATCGGAGAGGAGGATGATGAACAGTCTTCAAGTGACGATATTGTGGTTATCTCTCCTACTAATTAAGCTGTGTTTAGCGGAGAGGAGGATGATGAAGAATCTTCAAGTGATGATCTTGAGGTTATCTCTCCCACTAATGAAGCTGTGTTTAGCGGAGAGGAGGATGATGAACAGTCTTCAAGTGATGATCTTGTGGCTATCTCTCTCACTAATGAAGCAGTGTTTAGCGGAGAGGAGGATGATGAACAATATTTAACTGATGATCTTGTGGTTATCTCTTCTACTAATGAAGCTGTGTTTAGCGGAGAGGAAGATGATGAACAGTCTTCAAGTGACGATATTGTGGTTATCTCTCCCACTAACTAAGCTGTGTTTATCTGAGAGGAGGATGATGAACAGTCTTCAATTGACGATATTGTGGTTATCTCTTCGTGGAGAGGAGGATGATAAAGAGTCTTCAAGTGATGATCTCGAGGTTATCTCTCCCACGAATGAAGCAGTGTTTTGCGGAGAGGAGGATGATAAACAGTCTTCAAGTGATCATATTGTGGTTATCGCTCCTACTAATGAAGCTTTGTTTAACAGGGAGGAGGATGATGAAGAATCTTCAAGTGATGATCTTGTGGTTATCCCTCCTACTAATGAAGCTGTGTTTAGCGGAGAGGAGGATGATGAAGAACCTTCAAGTGATGATCTTGAGGTTATGTCTCCCACTAATGAAGCAGTGTTTTGCGGAGAGGAGGTGATAAAAAGTCTTCAAGTGATGATATTGTGGTTATCGCTCCCACTAATGAAGCTTTGTTTAACAGAGAGGAGGATGATGAAGAATTTTCAATTGATGATCTTGTGGTTATCTCTCCCACTAATGAAGCAGTGTTTTGCGGACAGGAAGGTGATGAACAATATTCCAATCATGATCTTGTGGTTATCTCCCCTAATAATGAAGCTGTGTTTAGCGGAGAGGATGATGATGAACAATCTTCAAGTGTTGATCTTGTGGCTATCTCTACTACTAATTAAGCTGTGTTTAGCGGAGAGGAGGATGATGAAGAATCTTCAAGTGATGATCTTGTGGTTATCTCTCCCACTAATGAATCTGTGTTTAGTGGAGAGGAGGATGATGAACAGTCCTCAAGTGTTGATCTTGTGGCTATCTCTCTCACTAATGAAGCAGTGTTTAGCGGAGAGGAGGATGTTGAACAATATTTAACTGATGATCTTGTGGTTATCTCTTCTACTAATGAAGCTGTGTTTAGCGGAGAGGAAGATGATGAACAGTCTTCAAGTGACGATATTGTGGTTATCTCTCCCACTAACTAAGCTGTGTTTATCGGAGAGGAGGATGATGAACAGTCTTCAAGTGATGATATTGTGGTTATCTCTCCCACTAATTAAGCTGTGTTTAGCGGAGAGGAGTATGATGAACAGTCTTAAAGTGATGATATTGTGGTTATCGCTCCCACTAATGAAGCTTTGTTTAACAGAGAGGAGGATGATGAAGAATCTTCAAGTGAGGATCTTGAGGTTATCTCTCCCACTAATGAAGCGGTGTTTAGCGGAAAGGAGGGCGATGAACAATATTCCAATCATGATCTTGTGGTTATCTCCCCTACTAATGAAGCTGTGTTTAGCGGAGAGGAGGATGATGAACAGTCTTCAAGTGTTGATCTTGTGGCTATCTCTCTCACTAATAAAGGCAGTGTTTAGCGGAGAGGAGGATTATGAACAATCTTTAACTGATGATCTTGTGGTTATCTCTTCTACTAATGAAGCTGTGTTTAGCGGAGAGGAAGATGATGAACAGTCTTCAATTGACGATATAGTGGTTATCTCTCTCATTAATGAAGCTGTGTTTAGCGGAGAGGAGGGCGATGAACAATCGTCAAGTGATGATCTTGTGGTTATCTCTCCCACTAATGAAGCAGTGTTTTGCCGAGAGGATGGTGATGAACAATATTCCAATCATGATCTTGTGGTTATCTCCCCTACTAATGAAGCTGTGTTTAGCTGAGAGGAGGATGATGAACAGTCTTCAAGTGTTGATCTTGTGGTTATCTCTCCCACTAATTTAGCTGTGTTTATCGGAGAGGAGGATGATGAACAGTCTTCAAGTGACGATATTGTGGTTATCTCTCCTACTAATTAAGCTGTGTTTAGCGGAGAGGAGGATGATGAAGAATCTTCAAGTGATGATCTTGAGGTTATCTCTCCCACTAATGAAGCTGTGTTTAGTGGAGAGGAGGATGATGAACAGTCTTCAAGTGTTGATCTTGTGGCTATCTCTCTCACTAATGAAGCAGTGTTTAGCGGAGAGGAGGATGATGAACAATATTTAACTGATGATCTTGTGGTTATCTCTTCTACTAATGAAGCTGTGTTTAGCGGAGAGGAAGATGATGAACAGTCTTCAAGTGACGATATTGTGGTTATCTCTCCTACTAATGAAGCTGTGTTTAGCGGAGAGGAGGATGATGAACAGTCTTCAAGTGATGATATTGTGGTTATCGTTCCCACTAATGAAGCTGTGTTTTGCGGAGAGGAGGATGATAAACAGTCTTCAAGTGATGATATTGTGGTTATCGCTCCTACTAATGAAGCTTTGTTTAACAGGGAGGAGGATGATGAAGAATCTTCAAGTGATGATCTTGTGGTTATCCCTCCTACTAATGAAGCTGTGTTTAGCGGAGAGGAGGATGATGAAGAACCTTCAAGTGATGATCTTGAGGTTATGTCTCCCACTAATGAAGCAGTGTTTTGCGGAGAGGAGGATGATAAACAGTCTTCAAGTGATGATATTGTGGTTATCGCTCCCACTAATGAAGCTTTGTTTAACAGAGAGGAGGATGATGAAGAATCTTCAAGTGATGATCTTGTGGTTATCTCTCCCACTAATGAAGCTGTGTTTAGTGGAGAGGAGGATGATGAACAGTCTTCAAGTGTTTATCTTGTGGCTATCTCTACTACTAATTAAGCTGTGTTTAGCGGAGAGGAGGATGATGAAGAATCTTCAAGTGATGATCTTGTGGTTATCTCTCCCACTAATGAATCTGTGTTTAGTGGAGAGGAGGATGATGAACAGTCCTCAAGTGTTGATCTTGTGGCTATCTCTCGCACTAATGAAGCAGTGTTTAGCGGAGAGGAGGATGATGAACAATATTTAACTGATGATCTTGTGGTTATCTCTTCTACTAATGAAGCTGTGTTTAGCGGAGAGGAAGATGATGAACAGTCTTCAAGTGACGATATTGTGGTTATCTCTCCCACTAACTAAGCTGTGTTTATCGGAGAGGAGGATGATGAACAGTCTTCAAGTGATGATATTGTGGTTATCTCTCCCACTAATTAAGCTGTGTTTAGCGGAGAGGAGTATGATGAACAGTCTTAAAGTGATGATATTGTGGTTATCGCTCCCACTAATGAAGCTTTGTTTAACAGAGAGGAGGATGATGAAGAATCTTCAATTGATGATCTTGTGGTTATCTCTCCCACTAATGAAGCAGTGTTTTGCGGAGAGGATGATGATGAACAATCTTCAAGTGACGATCTTGTGGTTATCTCTACTACTAATTAAGCTGTGTTTAGCGGAGAGGAGGATGATGAAGAATCTTCAAGTGAGGATCTTGAGGTTATCTCTCTCACTAATGAAGCGGTGTTTAGCGGAAAGGAGGGCGATGAACAATATTCCAATCATGATCTTGTGGTTATCTCCCCTACTAATGAAGCTGTGTTTAGCGGAGAGGAGGATGATGAACAGTCTTCAAGTGTTGATCTTGTGGCTATCTCTCTCACTAATAAAGCAGTGTTTAGCGGAGAGGAGGATTATGAACAGTCTTCAATTGACGATATTGTGGTTATCTCTCTCATTAATGAAGCTGTGTTTAGCGGAGAGGAGGGCGATGAACAATCGTCAAGTGATGATCTTGTGGTTATCTCTCCCACTAATGAAGCAGTGTTTTGCCGAGAGGATGGTGATGAACAATATTCCAATCATGATCTTGTGGTTATCTCTCCCACTAATTAAGCTGTGTTTATCGGAGAGGAGGATGATGAACAGTCTTCAAGTGACGATATTGTGGTTATCTCTCCTACTAATTAAGCTGTGTTTAGCGGAGAGGAGGATGATGAAGAATCTTCAAGTGATGATCTTGAGGTTATCTCTCCCACTAATGAATCTGTGTTTAGTGGAGAGGAGGATGATGAACAGTCTTCAAGTGTTGATCTTGTGGCTATCTCTCTCACTAATGAAGCAGTGTTTAGCGGAGAGGAGGATGATGAACAATATTTAACTGATGATCTTGTGGTTATCTCTTCTACTAATGAAGCTGTGTTTAGCGGAGAGGAAGATGATGAACAGTCTTCAAGTAACGATATTGTGGTTATCTCTCCCACTAACTAAGCTGTGTTTATCTGAGAGGAGGATGATGAACAGTCTGCAATTGACGATATTGTGGTTATCTCTTCCACTAATTAAGCTGTGTTTAGCGGAGAGGAGGATGATGAACAATCTTCAGGTGACGATCTTGTGGTTATCTCTCCTACTAATGAAGCTGTGTTTAGCGGAGAGGAGGATGATGAACAGTCTTCAAGTGATGATATTGTGGTTATCGCTCTCACTAATAAAGCAGTGTTTAGCGGAGAGGAGGATTATGAACAATCTTTAACTGATGATCTTGTGGTTATCTCTTCTACTAATGAAGCTGTGTTTAGCGGAGAGGAAGATGATGAACAGTCTTCAAGTGACGATATTGTGGTTATCTCTCCCACTAATTAAGCTGTGTTTAGCGGAGAGGAGGGCGATGAACAATCGTCAAGTGATGATCTTGTGGTTATCTCTCCCACTAATGAAGCAGTGTTTTGTGGAGAGGATGGTGATGAACAATATTCCAATCATGATCTTGTGGTTATCTCCCCTACTAATGAAGCTGTGTTAAGCGGAGAGGAGGATGATGAACAATCTTTAACTGATGATCTTGTGGTTATCTCTTCTACTAATGAAGCTGTGTTTAGCGGAGAGGAAGATGATGAACAGTCTTCAATTGACGATATAGTGGTTATCTCTCTCATTAATGACGCTGTGTTTAGCGGAGAGGAGGGCGATGAACAATCGTCAACTGATGATCTTGTGGTTATCTCTCCCACTAATGAAGCAGTGTTTTGCCGAGAGGATGGTGATGAACAATATTCCAATCATGATCTTGTGGTTATCTCCCCTACTAATGAAGCTGTGTTTAGCTGAGAGGAGGATGATGAACAGTCTTCAAGTGTTGATATTGTGGTTATCTCTCCCACTAATTAAGCTGTGTTTATCGGAGAGGAGGATGATGAACAGTCTTCAAGTGACGATATTGTGGTTATCTCTCCTACTAATTAAGCTGTGTTTAGCGGAGAGGAGGATGATGAAGAATCTTCAAGTGATGATCTTGAGGTTATCTCTCCCACTAATGAAGCTGTGTTTAGTGGAGAGGAGGATGATGAACAGTCTTCAAGTGTTGATCTTGTGGCTATCTCTCTCACTAATGAAGCAGTGTTTAGCGGAGAGGAGGATGATGAACAATATTTAACTGATGATCTTGTGGTTATCTCTTCTACTAATGAAGCTGTGTTTAGCGGAGAGGAAGATGATGAACAGTCTTCAAGTGACGATATTGTGGTTATCTCTCCCACTAACTAAGCTGTGTTTATCTGAGAGGAGGATGATGAACAGTCTTCAATTGACGATATTGTGGTTATCTCTTCCACTAATTAAGCTGTGTTTAGCGGAGAGGAGGATGATGAACAATCTTCAGGTGACGATCTTGTGGTTATCTCTCCTACTAATGAAGCTGTGTTTAGCGGAGAGGAGGATGATAAACAGTCTTCAAGTGATGATATTGTGGTTATCGTTCCCACTAATGAAGCTTTGTTTAACAGCGAGGAGGATGATGAAGAATCTTCAAGTGATGATCTTGTGGTTATCTCTCCCACTAATGAAGCTGTGTTTAGTGGAGAGGAGGATGATAAAGAGTCTTCAAGTGATGATCTTGAGGTTATCTCTCCCACGAATGAAGCAGTGTTTTGCGGAGAGGAGGATGATAAACAGTCTTCAAGTGATGATATTGTGGTTATCGCTCCCACTAATGAAGCTTTGTTTAACAGAGAGGAGGATGATGAAGAATCTTCAAGTGATGATCTTGTGGTTATCTCTCCCACTAATGAATCTGTGTTTAGTGGAGAGGAGGATGATGAACAGTCCTCAAGTGTTGATCTTGTGGCTATCTCTCGCACTAATGAAGCAGTGTTTAGCGGAGAGGAGGATGATGAACAATATTTAACTGATGATCTTGTGGTTATCTCTTCTACTAATGAAGCTGTGTTTAGCGGAGAGGAAGATGATGAACAGTCTTCAAGTGACGATATTGTAGTTATCTCTCCCACTAACTAAGCTGTGTTTATCGGAGAGGAGGATGATGAACAGTCTTCAAGTGATGATATTGTGGTTATCTCTCCCACTAATTAAGCTGTGTTTAGCGGAGAGGAGTATGATGAACAGTCTTAAAGTGATGATATTGTGGTTATCGCTCCCACTAATGAAGCTTTGTTTAACAGAGAGGAGGATGATGAACAATCTTCAATTGATGATCTTGTGGTTATCTCTCCCACTAATGAAGCAGTGTTTTGCGGACAGGAAGGTGATGAACAATATTCCAATCATGATCTTGTGGTTATCTCCCCTACTAATGAAGCTGTGTTTAGCGGAGAGGATGATGATGAACAATCTTCAAGTGTTGATCTTGTGGCTATCTCTACTACTAATTAAGCTGTGTTTAGCAGAGAGGAGGATGATGAAGAATCTTCAAGTGATGATCTTGTGGTTATCTCTCCCACTAATGAATCTGTGTTTAGTGGAGAGGAGGATGATGAACAGTCCTCAAGTGTTGATCTTGTGGCTATCTCTCTCACTAATGAAGCAGTGTTTAGCGGAGAGGAGGATGATGAACAATATTTAACTGATGATCTTGTGGTTATCTCTTCTACTAATGAAGCTGTGTTTAGTGGAGAGGAAGATGATGAACAGTCTTCAAGTGACGATATTGTGGTTATCTCTCCCACTAACTAAGCTGTGTTTATCGGAGAGGAGGATGATGAACAGTCTTCAAGTGATGATATTGTGGTTATCTCTCCCACTAATTAAGCTGTGTTTAGCGGAGAGGAGTATGATGAACAGTCTTAAAGTGATGATATTGTGGTTATCGCTCCCACTAATGAAGCTTTGTTTAACAGAGAGGAGGATGATGAAGAATCTTCAAGTGAGGATATTGAGGTTATCTCTCCCACTAATGAAGCGGTGTTTAGCGGAAAGGAGGGCGATGAACAATATTCCAATCATGATCTTGTGGTTATCTCCCCTACTAATGAAGCTGTGTTTAGCGGAGAGGAGGATGATGAACAGTCTTCAAGTGTTGATCTTGTGGCTATCTCTCTCACTAATAAAGCAGTGTTTAGCGGAGAGGAGGATTATGAACAATCTTTAACTGATGATCTTGTGGTTATCTCTTCTACTAATGAAGCTGTGTTTAGCGGAGAGGAAGATGATGAACAGTCTTCAAGTGATGATATTGTGGTTATATCTCCCACTAATTAAGCTGTGTTTATCGGAGAGAAGGATGATGAACAGTCTTCAATTGACGATATAGTGGTTATCTCTCTCATTAATGAAGCTGTGTTTAGCGGAGAGGAGGGCGATGAACAATCGTCAAGTGATGATCTTGTGGTTATCTCTCCCACTAATGAAGCAGTGTTTTGCCGAGAGGATGGTGATGAACAATATTCCAATCATGATCTTGTGGTTATCTCCCCTACTAATGAAGCTGTGTTTAGCTGAGAGGAGGATGATGAACAGTCTTCAAGTGTTGATCTTGTGGTTATCTCTCCCACTAACTAAGCTGTGTTTATCGGAGAGGAGGATGATGAACAGTCTTCAAGTGATGATATTGTGGTTATCTCTCCCACTAATTAAGCTGTGTTTAGCGGAGAGGAGGATGATGAAGAATCTTCAAGTGATGATCTTGAGGTTATCTCTCCCACTAATGAAGCTGTGTTTAGTGGAGAGGAGGATGATGAACAGTCTTCAAGTGTTGATCTTGTGGCTATCTCTCTCACTAATGAAGCAGTGTTTAGCGGAGAGGAGGATGATGAACAATATTTAACTGATGATCTTGTGGTTATCTCTTCTACTAATGAAGCTGTGTTTAGCGGAGAGGAAGATGATGAACAGTCTTCAAGTGACGATATTGTGGTTATCTCTCCCACTAACTAAGCTGTGTTTATCTGAGAGGAGGATGATGAACAGTCTTCAATTGACGATATTGTGGTTATCTCTTCGTGGAGAGGAGGATGATAAAGAGTCTTCAAGTGATGATCTCGAGGTTATCTCTCCCACGAATGAAGCAGTGTTTTGCGGAGAGGAGGATGATAAACAGTCTTCAAGTGATCATATTGTGGTTATCGCTCCTACTAATGAAGCTTTGTTTAACAGGGAGGAGGATGATGAAGAATCTTCAAGTGATGATCTTGTGGTTATCCCTCCTACTAATGAAGCTGTGTTTAGCGGAGAGGAGGATGATGAAGAACCTTCAAGTGATGATCTTGAGGTTATGTCTCCCACTAATGAAGCAGTGTTTTGCGGAGAGGAGGTGATAAAAAGTCTTCAAGTGATGATATTGTGGTTATCGCTCCCACTAATGAAGCTTTGTTTAACAGAGAGGAGGATGATGAAGAATTTTCAATTGATGATCTTGTGGTTATCTCTCCCACTAATGAAGCAGTGTTTTGCGGACAGGAAGGTGATGAACAATATTCCAATCATGATCTTGTGGTTATCTCCCCTAATAATGAAGCTGTGTTTAGCGGAGAGGATGATGATGAACAATCTTCAAGTGTTGATCTTGTGGCTATCTCTACTACTAATTAAGCTGTGTTTAGCGGAGAGGAGGATGATGAAGAATCTTCAAGTGATGATCTTGTGGTTATCTCTCCCACTAATGAATCTGTGTTTAGTGGAGAGGAGGATGATGAACAGTCCTCAAGTGTTGATCTTGTGGCTATCTCTCTCACTAATGAAGCAGTGTTTAGCGGAGAGGAGGATGTTGAACAATATTTAACTGATGATCTTGTGGTTATCTCTTCTACTAATGAAGCTGTGTTTAGCGGAGAGGAAGATGATGAACAGTCTTCAAGTGACGATATTGTGGTTATCTCTCCCACTAACTAAGCTGTGTTTATCGGAGAGGAGGATGATGAACAGTCTTCAAGTGATGATATTGTGGTTATCTCTCCCACTAATTAAGCTGTGTTTAGCGGAGAGGAGGATGATGAACAGTCTTCAAGTGATGATATTGTGGTTATCGCTCCCACTAATGAAGCTTTGTTTAACAGAGAGGAGGATGATGAAGAATCTTCAAGTGAGGATCTTGAGGTTATCTCTCCCACTAATGAAGCGGTGTTTAGCGGAAAGGAGGGCGATGAACAATATTCCAATCATGATCTTGTGGTTATCTCCCCTACTAATGAAGCTGTGTTTAGCGGAGAGGAGGATGATGAACAGTCTTCAAGTGTTGATCTTGTGGCTATCTCTCTCACTAATAAAGCAGTGTTTAGCGGAGAGGAGGATTATGAACAATCTTTAACTGATGATCTTGTGGTTATCTCTACTACTAATGAAGCTGTGTTTAGCGGAGAGGAAGATGATGAACAGTCTTCAAGTGACGATATTGTGGTTATATCTCCCACTAATTAAGCTGTGTTTATCGGAGAGAAGGATGATGAACAGTCTTCAATTGACGATATAGTGGTTATCTCTCTCATTAATGAAGCTGTGTTTAGCGGAGAGGAGGGCGATGAACAATCGTCAAGTGATGATCTTGTGGTTATCTCTCCCACTAATGAAGCAGTGTTTTGCCGAGAGGATGGTGATGAACAATATTCCAATCATGATCTTGTGGTTATCTCCCCTACTAATGAAGCTGTGTTTAGCTGAGAGGAGGATGATGAACAGTCTTCAAGTGTTGATCTTGTGGTTATCTCTCCCACTAATTAAGCTGTGTTTATCGGAGAGGAGGATGATGAACAGTCTTCAAGTGACGATATTGTGGTTATCTCTCCTACTAATTAAGCTGTGTTTAGCGGAGAGGAGGATGATGAAGAATCTTCAAGTGATGATCTTGAGGTTATCTCTCCCACTAATGAAGCTGTGTTTAGTGGAGAGGAGGATGATGAACAGTCTTCAAGTGTTGATCTTGTGGCTATCTCTCTCACTAATGAAGCAGTGTTTAGCGGAGAGGAGGATGATGAACAATATTTAACTGATGATCTTGTGGTTATCTCTTCTACTAATGAAGCTGTGTTTAGCGGAGAGGAAGATGATGAACAGTCTTCAAGTGACGATATTGTGGTTATCTCTCCCACTAACTAAGCTGTGTTTATCTGAGAGGAGGATGATGAACAGTCTTCAATTGACGATATTGTGGTTATCTCTTCGTGGAGAGGAGGATGATAAACAGTCTTCAAGTGATCATATTGTGGTTATCGCTCCTACTAATGAAGCTTTGTTTAACAGGGAGGAGGATGATGAAGAATCTTCAAGTGATGATCTTGTGGTTATCCCTCCTACTAATGAAGCTGTGTTTAGCGGAGAGGAGGATGATGAAGAACCTTCAAGTGATGATCTTGAGGTTATGTCTCCCACTAATGAAGCAGTGTTTTGCGGAGAGGAGGTGATAAAAAGTCTTCAAGTGATGATATTGTGGTTATCGCTCCCACTAATGAAGCTTTGTTTAACAGAGAGGAGGATGATAAGGAATCTTCAAGTGATGATCTTGTGGTTATCTCCCCTACTAATTAAGCTGTGTTTAGAGGAGAGGAGTATGATGAACAATCTTAAAGTGACGATCTTGTGGTTATCTCTCCTACTAATGAAGCTGTGTTTAGCGGAGAGGAGGATGATGAACAGTCTTCAAGTGTTGATCTTGTGGTTATCTCTCCCACTAATGAAGCTGTGTTTAGTGGAGAGGAGGATGATAAAGAATCTTCAAGTGATGATCTTGAGGTTATCTCTCCAACGAATGAAGCAGTGTTTTGCGGAGAGGAGGATGATAAACAGTCTTCAAGTGATGATATTGTGGTTATCTCTCCCACTAATGAAGCTGTGTTTAGTGGAGAGGAGGATGATAAAGAATCTTCAAGTGATGATCTTGAGGTTATCTCTCCAACGAATGAAGCAGTGTTTTGCGGAGAGGAGGATGATAAACAGTCTTCAAGTGATGATATTGTGGTTATCGCTCCCACTAATGAAGCTTTGTTTAACAGGGAGGAGGATGATGAAGAATCTTCAAGTGATGATCTTGTGGTTATCTCCCCTACTAATGAAGCTGTGTTTAGAGGAGAGGAGTATGATGAACAATCTTAAAGTGACGATCTTGTGGTTATCTCTCCTACTAATGAAGCTGTGTTTAGCGGAGAGGAGGATGATGAACAGTCTTCAAGTGTTGATCTTGTGGCTATCTCTCTCACTAATGAAGCAGTGTTTAGCGGAGAGGAGTATGATGAACAGTCTTAAAGTGATGATATTGTGGTTATCGCTCCCACTAATGAAGCTTTGTTTAACAGAGAGGAGGATGATGAAGAATCTTCAAGTGATGATCTTGTGGTTATCTCTCCCACTAATGAAGCTGTGTTTAGTGGAGAGGAGGATGATAAAGAATCTTCAAGTGATGAACTTCTGGTTAACTCTCCTACTACTGAAGCTGTGTTTAGTAGAGAGGTGGATTATAAACAAACTTCAAGTGACGATATTGTGGTTATCTCTCCCACTTACGAAGCTGTGTTTAGTGGTTGAGGAGGATGATGAACAATCTTCAAGTTCATCTGTTCAAGAGCAAAGATTGGCAACAAATAATCCAGGTGATGCTGCTGAGATGTCTTCCATAGCATTAGACTTAAATCCCAAGCGACTCTTAAGAAAGAGACCTGTCGTAAACCTTGAGGAAGACTCTAAAGATGGTAATGGTATTATTGATAAAAATGACAGAAAATGTAAAATACATTTTGTAAACATCAATCCAGAGGAAGCAAGATTGAAAGAACAACATGAGAGGTCTCCGAATTTCCCTCATAACAAAGCAGCGACAGTCGAACGAAAATATGCAGTGGTGGCTTTCAAAAAGAGAAAGTTTCACCCTATGTGGCTATGGACTTGCACGCATCAGTAATATAGAATGGCCATTATACCAATATTTTATATATTATGTTACAATGTTTATTTTATTCATATATTTAAGTATATTTTTATAATAAATAAGTTGTTTAAATTAATTGTCTTGCCGCTTTTTTTTATACTTGTATAATTATGTATTGTGGTAAATTTCTTATGTTGATCCGTATAGGGAACCAAAAGTAAAATTAAGGTATTTGATTGCAGATAAAATTACTGAACTCATTCTGGGGCTTTATTAGAGATGCTAGTATTGTTATTGTCTCATCTGTGTTTTAGGTGTCAAAAATGTAGGGGGCACCTCCATGGCCATAGCATTTATGGTTACATATATATATATCCAACACATTGCATGCAGGAATCTGAACTAACTACCTGTCTCATTATGGGTCCAAAACCAGAATTCATAACACCATTTCTGGAGATAGTGAACTCAGTAGAAACAAAAGGGTTATAATGGGTTATAATATATAAGGGTTATAATGTGTACATCCCTTGTATTAAATGGAGGAAAAGAAGCATACATCTATAGCAATAAAACGTATCTTTTATTTAAATACTGTACATAATAATTTCGTGCCCAATAATAATTAAAAATGAGTATTAAAATAGTATATACTGTATATATATATATATATATATATATATATATATATATATATATATATATATTAGTTCACCACAACAGTCATTTAATATATGGTGGGCAAAAGAGCGATAGAAGCCCTCCACCGTACAGTATATAAATAGTACATCTGTGTTCGTATTTGAATCTCTAAAACAAGTTAAAAAACCTGTTTCCAGCTCAGAAGTCCAAGAAAAACAGTTATTACACTGCATTCTGGGAAGCTGAGCAGGGTCATGCAAATGTGGCCACAAATAAAATAACTGTTTTTCTCGGAATTCTGAGCTGGAAACAGGATTTTTAACTTGCTTTAGACATTTAAATGTGAACACAGATGTACTATATATTTACTATATATATAATATATATACATACACAAAAACAAATATGCTGTCTAATACTGGATATCAACATCACATAAAGACACTTGTTATTATGGGAATGTTCCCAACAGTTATCACTCTCGAAATATGGCACCTCTTAGAATATCCAAAAAGAATGATACATAGGTTATCCATGCATGGGTATAACACAGTGAAATAAAGTAAAATCAATATAAACAGGAAATAAGAAAAGAACAAGGGCAAATACTCTCAATTGTGTATTATTTAAAACAACACAATTTACTCACAAAAATGTTATTCTTAAATATTATAGTTAACAAAGATTATCACTAGGTTATTAGATTCTTCCTCCTCCTAATTACCAACCCTCTGAAACATCTAACCCTCATAGTTATTGGGTACTGCCCAGTAAAGTTAAGAAAAACTGAAAATTATACCCCACCGTGTTTTGTCTTGCCACAGGACTTTATTGAGGAAATAACTCTGAGGGCAAATATTGTAGTTCTCTAATAAAAAATAATTGAATAGGGCTCCAATTTACTATGGAGTAATTCCATTATTTCTCATCATGGTCCTTCCTTCAAATTCACGGTATATCACAATATTAGGTATGAAGATGCATACCCAGTATGATTTGTAGCACTACCAATTCTGAGAATATTTAGGACCAAACTGAATATGTACTGAGGAGGTATGGAGGTTGGTGAGTGTCATTTAAGGAAGCACTGTAGTTTGGGAAAATGTCAGTGGTTTGTGAAGTTTTTAACAAATTAACAACCTCTATAAGCAATGGGCATAACATTAGACACTGCTAGTATCTGAAGGATGCCATGTTTGTGTGTTCTACACGTCCTGCTGACTTGTAGTCTGAGTAGGTATGTTCTGCTAATTGTTATTATGTATTCAAGAATGGAAGGAGGAGGACAGGAGGCTGAGGGGGGTTTGTCGACTGATTGGTGAATTCAGAGAAGATTGCATCCACCTAGAATTGTTAAAAAGAAGTAGAGTCAAAAGCTTTCCTGGGTCAAAGCTTTCTTGGGATATCTATTTGTATTTAATAGTAGGACTATAGAGGGATAGCAAGATATCTATTTTGTATTTAATAGTAGGACTATAGATGGATAGCAAGATATATATTTATATTTAATAGTAGGACTATAAATGGATAGCAAGATATCTATTTGTATTTAATAATAGGACTATAGATGGATAGCAAGATATCTATTTGTATTTAATAGTGGGACTATAGATGGATAGCAAGATATCTATTTTGTATTTAATAGTAGGACTATAGATGGATAGAAAGATATATATTTATATTTAATAGTAGGACTATAAATGGATAGCAAGATATCTATTTGTATTTAATAATAGGACTATAGATGGATAGCAAGATATCTATTTGTATTTAATAGTAGGACTATAGATGGATAGCAAGATATCTATTTGTATTTAATAGTAGGACTATAGATGGATAGCAAGATATCTATGTGTATTTAATAGCAGCACTATAGATAAATAGCAAGATAACTAGTTGTATTTAATAGTAGGACTATAAATGGATGTCAATCACTCCACCGGCTTCCCCTTGCTTCCCGAATCACATTTAAAATCATGACCCTAACATATAAAGCCCTCAACAACAGTGCACCCCCTTATATCTCTGCTCTTGTTTAAAAATACTCTCCCAACCGCCCCCTTCGCTCTGCTAATGACCTTCTTCTTTCCTCCTCTCTCATCACCTCCTCTCACTCCCGTTTTCAAGACTTTTTTTGGGCTGTGCCTACTATTTGGAACTCCTTGCCCCGCTCCATTAGATTACCATCCTGCCTCAAAACCTTAAAAAAATTACTAAAAACACACCTATTTAAAAAATCTTATCACCGTCAACCTTAATAGGTACAACTGCACACTCCACAGCTTAATAACTCCTAGCAAGATAAATAGTTGTATTTAATAGTAGGACTATAGATGGATAGCAAGATAACTATTTGTATTTAATAGTAGGACTATAGATGGATAGCAAGATAACTAGTTGTATTTAATAGTAGGACTATAGATGGATAGCAAAATAAATAGTTGTATTTAATAGTAAGCATTTTTAATTTCTGGAATGGTGGGAAAACATGTGCTAGAAGGTCAATACAGAGGGTGTTACAGAAGGAGTTTGGTCAAAAAGAAGAAGATTGTTGTTTAGTTGGAGTCAGCTGGTGTGGTGACTGACATGTGATCAGTGAGTTAGAGGGATTGTACAAAATGACACCACTGCCATGAAGGGGCAAAAAAGAAACAAAATTGGGTGTTAGAGGAAATGTAAAACCAATTTTCTGCTTGTGTGATTTATGGTTATCCAACATCTCAGGTTATCAACAGAGAATGAGAGTATTTTCTATATGTTACTCTTGAATTAATTTATTAAATATCATTGTATATCAATTTATAATTTTCTTTATATATACTGTGTAATATATAAGTTACATCTGTGCTCTGAAAAACGTCATGTTACAGTAGTGATGTTTTATAATGTATTAGATATTAATATTTCCACTGTTTTCCTTGTTTTATACAACTTTTATAAATCTATGTAATCAAATGTGCCCCTAGGTGGTTACATCTTAAATTGCTTTGGTGATGGCTGCTTTATAATACTGATTTGAGTAATAAGAATAACTTGGAAATATCTTTTGTTTCAGTGTGCAAACTACTCAAGTCATGGGAGAGGCTAAACCTAACCTGGTCAGGCAGAATCGTATGTGTTAAGATGTTCATTCTACCGAAACTTACTTATGTTTTAAGAGCAATCCCTCTATTTATATCCAGAGGAAGTATTACTAAATTTCAGAAAGTGGTAGATCATTTTATATATAAAGGAAATAGGGTTATAGTCAGTAAAGACCAAGGGCCTCATTCTATTATCGGCCGTAAATCGGCCGTAAGGCTGCGATTCCTTGCGAGGGTTCAGTTAACTCGCGATTCTATTATACGGCCCCGCAAGGATCTCCTTTTACGGCCGGCCGCATATCTTGGAACCGGCCGTAATCTGTGAAATATAAAAACTGAAAAATAAATTCAAGCCTGCACTGTACAGCTCTGTAAATGCTAGGGATCATATTGGGGGACATGAGGATTAAAAGGAACCCACTCTCAAGCTTGCACATCTGCCCAAACCCGAGTTCAAATTAACTGTTTATTTTCCGGCTGCGGCGTGGGTGTGTCTGAGGTGCTCCAAGCACTCTGGACTTTTTACATGGATATTTTACGGATATTAAAAATTAAATATTTTACGGATTTGAGTACAGGATAATTATGTGCTATTTTTTCTAACACCTAAAATCCCTTTATAGTCTTCTCAAAGTGCAGGATGGCTTTATTTGAGCTATTTTATGTGCTTAATTGGTGCTAGCGAGACCTTTTTCCTGCAAGTAACTGCGGCTCGTTTTTAGCCTTGCAGAGAGGTTTCCCGGAGCAATTGAATTGCAAATCTCTTGCGGCCGTTTTAGATCAAAGGCTTTCCTCCGGCGCGAGCGGCCGCAAGAGATAGCAAGGCACCGGCCGCAAGCCTGCCGGAGCCTCCGGCCGTAAGGGAATAGAATAGCCGAATAGCTTGCGGCCGGTCCTTGCGGCCCCGCAACGGCTGCGGCCGATAATAGAATGAGGCCCCAAGTAAATAAAAAGTATATAGAAGGTGGATTAGGGGCAATCAACCTCTGGAAGTATGCAGAGGCTATAAAATTGTACCACTTTCTGAGATGGACAGGAGTGGAGGAACCCAAGTTTGTCCGGTTAGAAGAAGCCTTAAGCCCCAAAATAGTTCTGCAGCAAGCTCTATGGCATAAGAAATCGTCCAACTTTAAGACTCAGATAGAGTTCAGAATAGGGAAACAATGTTGGGCTAGTTGGCTCAAAATGAACTCAAAATTGAAGTTGCTCCCTTTTCCATCTCCATTAACACCATTGGAAGTAATTTACGATATACACCCCAAAATAGATAAGGTAGAGTGGGGGAAATGGGGTATTGATAAAATTAAGGATTTAATCAGAAATGAGGGCTTTATTAATTTTGAGGAACTGAGGAGAGTGAAAGAGGTCCCACTATCAATGTGGCTGCAATTTCTGAGCCTTAAGAAGATATTAACAAAAGAAGGTTTTGATGTAAGATCAGTCAGGGATTTGACACCTCTCGAAAAATTCTTGTCATTAAGTACAAGTAATAAGAGTTCAGTGTCGAAATGCTTAAAATTTTTTAGACGAGTACAGAAGTTCTGGAAAATCTGTAGCCATGGAAAGCTGGGAAACTGATTTTAGAATTAAGAAAAATCTGGAGGATTGGGGAAAAGCGTATCAGCTAACCAAAGATAACTTGATTTGTACAACTTACAGAGAAATCCACTTTAAAATTACACAAAAATGGTACATAGTTCCGGATCTTCTGTCTAAAATCGATCCAAGCAAATATAGTGAGCTGTGTTGGAGAGGGTGCTCGGAAATAGGCACCCAAAGCCACATGTGGTGGAAATGTGCTAAGATCATAGGGCTTTGGGAAAGGTGTGTCACCAAGTTGGTGGGTATGGGATGCAAGGAAGTTACCTTAAACCCAGAAGCTTTTCTATTACATATCTTTCCAAGGGAATGGTCTAGTGAAACAATAGGGATAGTGGTGCAGGTTCTCATGTTAATTAAATGGTGGATTGTACGGATATGGAGAAGTGGGGAATTTGCCTAAATGGAATGAGATTTGTAGTACTATGGAAAGGAATAAACCGTATGAAATTGAATATTTAAGTTTTGATTCCAAGTTAAGATTATCAGTGGTTAAGAAATGGGCAAGATGGAACGAAGAAATGTTTGCCGGGCCTTTTTGTTAACAGATATATATATTTTTGTTTTTGTTGCCTTTAGCGATGTTACTTTAATTATATAATAGGTTTCGGGTATTGCCTCCTTCTGCAAATAATGAGAATATTGTCAAGGGGTGGGTGGGGGGTATGTAGGTGGGTGACTGTGTATGATTTAGATGTAAGTTTTGTTTTACTGTATGTATTTTGTTTTGGTTGTCTGCTTCTAAAAACAATAAAAATTAAAATAGTTTTAAAAAAGCAGCTTATAGGTGATTGATAGCTGTTTTGTAGTTAACCCTTTCATCCACACACCCCATTGCAAGATAATACTTTGCCACATTAATCATGTAAACCCAAGATCCCTCTGTAAGTTAACAATATTAATCCTCAACAGGTAAATGCTAAATTTCACAATTATATGTAGATTTTTCTCCACGTTCTCTTTTGTCCAACACTTTTCAATCATAATACAACCTTTAGCCAAATGTATATGTTGTACATGTTAATACTGTTTTCAATTCAATATGGTAAAATTTCCATCATGTCCTCATCCTAATCTATACAAGGAATTTAGATGATTAATGTATTCTGAACAAAGCCATGGTGCTTAAATCCTCTTAAATGTATCTACCCAGTTATTCCAAGTACTAGACAGGTTTCCATTGATTTATGATTTATTCAATGTATAAGATGACCAAGAGGTAAATCTTTTTGTAACCATCTAATAGTTTGTATATACCGTATTGGTCCGAATATAAGCCGCACCTTTTTTCCGATTTTTGAGCTTGCGAGTTAAGGGTGCGGCTTATATTCGCGACCGTCAAAAAATCATTGCTGATTTGCAAACTTTGCTTGTAACGCGTGCTACTTCTATTCGCGAATGCAAAATTACTGCCGATTTGCGCGATTGCGAGTTAAGGTGACGATTTTCGTGCCTTAGGCTGCGGTATTGAATAGCGATTTACGGTTTTAGTGATTCTAACATCCTGTAAAGCCTGTAACCTGCAAAAAAAGCCTGTTTCTTGCAATGGCTGATCACTTTGAGAGTCTTTTTCTCTCCAATTTTACAGGTGCGGCTTATATTTGAGTACTATCTTTTTTTCTATTTTTTCACCTTACAGTGGATATAAAAAAGGCTACACAACCCTGTTAAAATGTCAGGTTTCTGTGCTGTAAAAAGATGAGACAAAGATAAATAATTTCAGAACTTTTTCCACTTTTAATGTGACCTATAAACTGTATTGAAAAAAAAACTGAAATCTTTTAGGTGGAGGGAATAAAAAAAAAAAGAAAAATAATGTGGTTGCATAAGTCTGCACACCCTCTTATACCTGGAGATGTAGCTGTTTTCAGAATTAAGCAATCACATTCCAAATCGTGTAGTCTCATTCCACAGCAAAAGCCATGGTCCATAGAGAGTTTCCGAAGCATCAGAGGGATCTCATTGTTAAAAGGTATCAGTCAGGAGAAGGGTACAAAATAATTTCCAAGGCATTAGATATACCATGGAACACAGTGAAGACAGTCATCATCAAGTGGAGAAAATATGGCACAACAGTGACATTACCAAGAACTGGAGCTCCCTCCAAAATTGATGAAAAGTCGAGAAGAAAACTGGGAGGCTACCAAGAGGCCTACAGCAACATTAAAGGAGCTGCAGGAATATCTGGCAAGTACTGGCTGTGTGGTACATGTGACAACAATCTCCCGTATTCTTCATATGTCTGGGCTATGGGGTAGAGTGGCAAGACGAAAGCCTTTTCTTACGAAGAAAAACATCCAAGACAGGCTACATTTTGCAAAAACACATCTGAAGTCTCCCAAAAGCATGTGGGAAAAGGTGTTATGGTCTGATGAAACCAAGGTGAACTTTTTGGCCATAATTCTAAAAGATATGTTTGGCGCAAAAACAACACTGCACATCACCAAAAGAACACCATACCCACAGTGAAGCATGGTGGTGGCAGCATCATGCTTTGGGGCTGTTTTTCTTCAGCTGGAACTGGGGCCTTAGTTAAGAAGTTTTTGCAAAGAAGAGTGGGCAAATCTTGCCAAGTCAAAATGTGCCATGCTCATAGACTCATACCCAAAAAGACTGAATGCTGTAATAAAATCAAAAGGTGCTTCAACAAAGTATTAGTTTAAGGGTGTGCATACTTATGCAACCCTATTATTTTATTTTTATATTTTTTCTTCCCTCTAACTAAAAGATTTCAGTTTGTTTTTCAATTGAGTTGTACAGTGTATAGATCACATTAAAGGTGGAAAAAGTTCTGAAATGATTTATCTTTGTCTATTTTTTTACAGCACAGAAACCTGACATTTTAACAGGGGTGTGTAGACTTTTTATATCCACTGTGCATCAATGTCTCATTCTGATTACACCTCCTAAAACAAGTGGATGAAATAATGAAATTCAAGGGAAGTGGCAAACCCAGGAGACAATGTCCTGCTTCTGGATTAATGATAATTTTGAGATCCTGCTATAGAATGTGATTGATTGTATCCCATATGTTTTTAACAACTGGGCATTCCCATACATCAATGTCCCATTCTGATTACACCTCCTAAAACAAGTGGATGAAATAATGACATTCATTTTATTAAGTCTAGAAGGTGTTAAAATATGTTCTATGAATATATTTTAATGATGTCTTCATCAGAGATGGATTTCTATGCCTCTATATGCGCCTCAAAAATATTCAAACACACATTAGCTCCAACCCAACTTCTAGTTCCCTTTTCCAAGATTCTATAAATTTCATCTTGACAGATGAAATAAATGAATAAAATTATTCATTTATCACTTGGACACCTAAGGCATGGTGTTTCATAATGAGTTAATGGAAATTGTAATTCTGGATGTTGTGTAGAACTCATAGTATGTTTTAAGTTATAAATACCAAAATGACTAGTTTGTAGATCTGCACTTTCCAATATTTTACCTTCTTTTGTGTTGCATATTTTTATATGTAATTCTTCAAAACACTACATTTTAAAAAAAAAATTATAGCCTAGTTTTCCTTAAGAGGAGATTTGTTCGTTGTCTATATATCATGGATATTACACCTTTTTGATTGGTATTAACCCTCATATACATTCTTTTAGTAATTTCTGTATGACTATTTTAGCTCTTTTATCTTGTATTCCACTATTAAAAATTGGTACATTCATACATTGTGCTAATGAAATAAATGAATTAAATTATTAATTTAGCACTTGGACACCTATGGCATGGTGATTCATAATGCGTTAATGGCAATTGTAATTCTGGATGTTGTAAATAACTCAAAACACGTTTAACGTTATAAATACCAAAATATTATATTATTACTATTTGGCATATTGTACCTAGTTTGTAGAGCTGCACTTTCCAATATTTTCTTTTCTTTTGTGTTGCATATTTTTATTTGTAATACTTGAAAACACTACATTTTAAACATTTGCCGACAGTGTTCCTTAAATGCATCACACTTGTAAGATTTTGTGAAGTAGTAGAATTTCACAGTCTGTCACCATATTGAATGATGGACAGAATCCTTATCCATGCATAAGGACCAAATTACATTTAATAGGGAGGTTAGACTAAGATGAATTTTGAAGATGCCATAGCTCACTCAACAGTTGATGATGTCACAAAACCTGCCGCTGGCATCATAGAAGCTTCAAAATAAATAATTCCATAGTTGTCACACAGACCGAGTAACACAGCTGCTCTCTCACCTGAGTTGGTAGTTACCAGAAAACAGTAAGTCGCTGGTTCCTTTCCAGTTGTGACGTATTCGCTTCAGGTTGAAGTCCAGTGTCAGAGAACATCTAGTTACACTAATTGAAGACAATTCATTCTGTAAAGTTAAACTCTAGAGAAGTCTGCCCCAACTTGCAGTGTCGCCATGGCTTATCTGCAACGACCTTAAAAGTTCAGTGAGTTGCTTTTACAGTCTGAAAATATTCCACCAGAAGAGACAACATCGGAAGAACATGATGACTAATTTCCATCTAATTACCGCCCTATCTCTCTACTTCCCTTGGCTTCTAAACTACTTGAGTGTGTCGTCTACACTCGCCTTACACAATTCATTTCTTCCAACTCCCTCCTTGATCCCTTCCAGTCTAGTATTACACTAAGCTAAAGGCCTTCTCTGAGTCACCAGTGTCTTCATGTAATCCTGAATCAAGAAGATGATCGAGAACTGTGCTTCCTTTGGTCGCAAGTATTTTTACCTATAAAGGAATCTCCAGAAGACAACTCTGAAAATGCGTTCTTGCCTTTAGAGACTAGTAAGCAAAAATAAAACATGAAAAATTGTTAGTGTCCAAGATTTAACAGAAGACAATGTTGTAGTTATCTCTACCTCTAATGAAGCTGTGTTTAGCGGAGAGGAGGAAAATGGACAATCTTCAAGTGATGGTATTGTGATTATCTCTACCACTAATGAAGCTGTGTGTAGTGGAGAGGAGGATGATGAACAATCTTCAAATGTTGATCTTGTGGTTATCTCTCCCACTAATGAAGCAGTGTTTAGCGGAGAGAAGGATGATGAATAATCTTCAACTGATGATCTTATGGTTATCTCTTCTACTAATGAAGCTGTGTTTAGCAGAGAGGAAGATGATGAAGAATCTTCAACTGATGATCTTGTAGTTATCTCTCCTACTAATGAAGCTGTGTTTAGCTGAGAGGAGGATGATGAAGACTCTTCAAGTGATGATCTTGTGTTATCTCTCCCACTAATTAAGTTGTATTTAGCGGAGAGGAGGGTGATGAACAATCTTCAAGTGATGATCTTGTGGTTATCTCTCCCACTAATGAAGCAGTGTTTAGCGGAGAGGAGGAAGATGAAGAATCTTCAAGTGATGATATTTTGGTTATCTCTCCTACTAAGAAAAATGGGTTTAGCGGAGAGGAGGATGATGAACAGTCTTCAAGTGGTGATATTGTGGCTATCTCTCTCACTAATAAAGCAGTGTTTAGCGGAGAGGAGGATGATGAAGAATCTTCAAGTGATGATCTTGTGGTTATCTCTCCCACTAATGAAGCAGTGTTTAGTGGAGAGGAGGATGATGAAGAATCTTCAAGTGATGATTTTGTGGTTATCTCTCCCACTAATGAAGCAGTGTTTAGTGGAGAGGAGGATGATGAAGAATCTTCAAGTGATGATTTTGTGGTTATCTCTCCCACTAATGAAGGTGTTGTTAGCGGAGAGGAGGATGATGAAGAATCTTCAAGTGATGATCTTGTGGTTATCTCTCCCACTAATGAAGCTGTGTGTAGCGGAGATGAGGATGATGAACAATCTTCAAGTGACGATCTTGTGGTTATCTCTCCTATTAATAAAGCTGTGTTCAGCGGAGAGGAGGATGATGAACTATCTTCAAGTGATGAACTTGTGGTTATCTCTCCTACTAATGAAGCTGTGTTTAGCGGAGAGGAGGATGATGAACAATGTTCAACTGATGATCTTGTGGTTATCTCATCTACTAATGAAGCTGTGTTCAGCGGAGAGGTGGATGATGAACATTCTTCAAGTGATGATCTTGTGGTTATCTCTCCTACTAATGAAGCTGTGTTTAGCGGAGAGGAGGATGATGAACAATCTTCAAGTGGTGAACTTGTGGCTATCTCTCTCACTAATGAAGCAGTGTTTAGCGGAGAGAAGGATAATGAACAATCTTCAAGTGTTGATCTTGTGGTTTTCTCTCCCACTAATGAAGGTGTTGTTAGCGGAGACGAGGATGATGAACAATCTTCAAATGATGAACTTGTGGTTATCTCTCCTACTACTGAAGCTGTGTTTAGTGGAGAGGTGGATGATAAACAATCTTCAAGTGATGTTCTGGTGGTTATCTCTCCCACTAATGAAGCCGTTTTTAGCAGAGAGGAGGATGATGAACAGTCTTCAACTGATGATCTTGTGGTTATCTCTCCCACTAATGAAGCTGTGTTTAGCGGAGAGGAGGATGATGAACAGTCTTCAAGTGATGAACTTGTGGTTATCTCTCCTACTAATGAAGCTGTGTTTAGCGGAGAGGAGGATGATGAACAATCTTCAAGTGGTGATCTTGTGGCTATCACTCTCACTAATGAAGCAGTGTTTAGCGGAGAGAAGGATAATGAACAATCTTCAAGTGTTGATCTTGTGGTTTTCTCTCCCACTAATGAAGGTGTTGTTAGCGGAGAGGAGGATGATGAACAATCTTCAAATGATGAACTTGTGGTTATCTCATCTACTAATGAAGCTGTGTTCAGCGGAGAGGTGGATGATGAACATTCTTCAAGTGATGAACTTGTGGTTATCTCTCCTACTAATGAAGCTGTGTTTAGCGGAGAGGAGGATGATGAACAATCTTCAAGTGGTGATCTTGTGGCTATCTCTCTCACTAATGAAGCAGTGTTTAGCGGAGAGAAGGATAATGAACAATCTTCAAGTGTTGATCTTGTGGTTTTCTCTCCCACTAATGAAGGTGTTGTTAGCGGAGAGGAGGATGATGAACAATCTTCAAATGATGAACTTGTGGTTATCTCTCCTACTACTGAAGCTGTGTTTAGTGGAGAGGTGGATGATAAACAATCTTCAAGTGATGTTCTGGTGGTTATCTCTCCCACTAATGAAGCCGTTTTTAGCAGAGAGGAGGATGATGAACAGTCTTCAACTGATGATCTTGTAGTTATCTCTACCTCTAATGAAGCTGTGTTTAGCGGAGAGGAGGAAAATGGACAATCTTCAAGTGATGGTATTGTGATTATCTCTACCACTAATGAAGCTGTGTGTAGTGGAGAGGAGGATGATGAACAATCTTCAAATGTTGATCTTGTGGTTATCTCTCCCACTAATGAAGCAGTGTTTAGCGGAGAGAAGGATGATGAATAATCTTCAACTGATGATCTTATGGTTATCTCTTCTACTAATGAAGCTGTGTTTAGCAGAGAGGAAGATGATGAAGAATCTTCAACTGATGATCTTGTAGTTATCTCTCCTACTAATGAAGCTGTGTTTAGCTGAGAGGAGGATGATGAAGACTCTTCAAGTGATGATCTTGTGTTATCTCTCCCACTAATTAAGTTGTATTTAGCGGAGAGGAGGGTGATGAACAATCTTCAAGTGATGATCTTGTGGTTGTCTCTCCCACTAATGAAGCAGTGTTTAGCGGAGAGGAGGATGATGAAGAATCTTCAAGTGATGATATTTTGGTTATCTCTCCTACCAAGAAAAATGGGTTTAGCGGAGAGGAGGATGATGAACAGTCTTCAAGTGGTGATATTGTGGCTATCTCTCTCACTAATAAAGCAGTGTTTAGCGGAGAGGAGGATGATGAAGAATCTTCAAGTGATGATCTTGTGGTTATCTCTCCCACTAATGAAGCAGTGTTTAGTGGAGAGGAGGATGATGAAGAATCTTCAAGTGATGATTTTGTGGTTATCTCTCCCACTAATGAAGCAGTGTTTAGTGGAGAGGAGGATGATGAAGAATCTTCAAGTGATGATTTTGTGGTTATCTCTCCCACTAATGAAGGTGTTGTTAGCGGAGAGGAGGATGATGAAGAATCTTCAAGTGATGATCTTGTGGTTATCTCTCCCACTAATGAAGCTGTGTGTAGCGGAGATGAGGATGATGAACAATCTTCAAGTGACGATCTTGTGGTTATCTCTCCTATTAATAAAGCTGTGTTCAGCGGAGAGGAGGATGATGAACTATCTTCAAGTGATGAACTTGTGGTTATCTCTCCTACTAATGAAGCTGTGTTTAGCGCAGAGGAGGATGATGAACAATGTTCAACTGATGATCTTGTGGTTATCTCATCTACTAATGAAGCTGTGTTCAGCGGAGAGGTGGATGATGAACATTCTTCAAGTGATGAACTTGTGGTTATCTCTCCTACTAATGAAGCTGTGTTTAGCGGAGAGGAGGATGATGAACAATCTTCAAGTGGTGATTTTGTGGTTATCTCTCCCACTAATGAAGGTGTTGTTAGCGGAGAGGAGGATGATGAAGAATCTTCAAGTGATGATCTTGTGGTTATCTCTCCCACTAATGAAGCTGTGTGTAGCGGAGATGAGGATGATGAACAATCTTCAAGTGACGATCTTGTGGTTATCTCTCCTATTAATAAAGCTGTGTTCAGCGGAGAGGAGGATGATGAACTATCTTCAAGTGATGAACTTGTGGTTATCTCTCCTACTAATGAAGCTGTGTTTAGCGGAGAGGAGGATGATGAACAATGTTCAACTGATGATCTTGTGGTTATCTCATCTACTAATGAAGCTGTGTTCAGCGGAGAGGTGGATGATGAACATTCTTCAAGTGATGAACTTGTGGTTATCTCTCCTACTAATGAAGCTGTGTTTAGCGGAGAGGAGGATGATGAACAATCTTCAAGTGGTGATCTTGTGGCTATCTCTCTCACTAATGAAGCAGTGTTTAGCGGAGAGAAGGATAATGAACAATCTTCAAGTGTTGATCTTGTGGTTTTCTCTCCCACTAATGAAGGTGTTGTTAGCGGAGACGAGGATGATGAACAATCTTCAAATGATGAACTTGTGGTTATCTCTCCTACTACTGAAGCTGTGTTTAGTGGAGAGGTGGATGATAAACAATCTTCAAGTGATGTTCTGGTGGTTATCTCTCCCACTAATGAAGCCGTTTTTAGCAGAGAGGAGGATGATGAACAGTCTTCAACTGATGATCTTGTGGTTATCTCTCCCACTAATGAAGCTGTGTTTAGCGGAGAGGAGGATGATGAACAGTCTTCAAGTGATGAACTTGTGGTTATCTCTCCTACTAATGAAGCTGTGTTTAGCGGAGAGGAGGATGATGAACAATCTTCAAGTGGTGATCTTGTGGCTATCACTCTCACTAATGAAGCAGTGTTTAGCGGAGAGAAGGATAATGAACAATCTTCAAGTGTTGATCTTGTGGTTTTCTCTCCCACTAATGAAGGTGTTGTTAGCGGAGAGGAGGATGATGAACAATCTTCAAATGATGAACTTGTGGTTATCTCATCTACTAATGAAGCTGTGTTCAGCGGAGAGGTGGATGATGAACATTCTTCAAGTGATGAACTTGTGGTTATCTCTCCTACTAATGAAGCTGTGTTTAGCGGAGAGGAGGATGATGAACAATCTTCAAGTGGTGATCTTGTGGCTATCTCTCTCACTAATGAAGCAGTGTTTAGCGGAGAGAAGGATAATGAACAATCTTCAAGTGTTGATCTTGTGGTTTTCTCTCCCACTAATGAAGGTGTTGTTAGCGGAGACGAGGATGATGAACAATCTTCAAATGATGAACTTGTGGTTATCTCTCCTACTACTGAAGCTGTGTTTAGTGGAGAGGTGGATGATAAACAATCTTCAAGTGATGTTCTGGTGGTTATCTCTCCCACTAATGAAGCCGTTTTTAGCAGAGAGGAGGATGATGAACAGTCTTCAACTGATGATCTTGTAGTTATCTCTACCTCTAATGAAGCTGTGTTTAGCGGAGAGGAGGAAAATGGACAATCTTCAAGTGATGGTATTGTGATTATCTCTACCACTAATGAAGCTGTGTGTAGTGGAGAGGAGGATGATGAACAATCTTCAAATGTTGATCTTGTGGTTATCTCTCCCACTAATGAAGCAGTGTTTAGCGGAGAGAAGGATGATGAATAATCTTCAACTGATGATCTTATGGTTATCTCTTCTACTAATGAAGCTGTGTTTAGCAGAGAGGAAGATGATGAAGAATCTTCAACTGATGATCTTGTAGTTATCTCTCCTACTAATGAAGCTGTGTTTAGCTGAGAGGAGGATGATGAAGACTCTTCAACTGATGATCTTGTGTTATCTCTCCCACTAATTAAGTTGTATTTAGCGGAGAGGAGGGTGATGAACAATCTTCAAGTGATGATCTTGTGGTTGTCTCTCCCACTAATGAAGCAGTGTTTAGCGGAGAGGAGGATGATGAAGAATCTTCAAGTGATGATATTTTGGTTATCTCTCCTACCAAGAAAAATGGGTTTAGCGGAGAGGAGGATGATGAACAGTCTTCAAGTGGTGATATTGTGGCTATCTCTCTCACTAATAAAGCAGTGTTTAGCGGAGAGGAGGATGATGAAGAATTTTCAATTGATGATCTTGTGGTTATCTCTCCCACTAATGAAGCAGTGTTTAGCGGAGAGGAGGATGATGAAGAATCTTCAAGTGATGATCTTGTGGTTATCTCTCCCACTAATGAAGCAGTGTTTAGTGGAGAGGAGGATGATGAAGAATCTTCAAGTGATGATTTTGTGGTTATCTCTCCCACTAATGAAGGTGTTGTTAGCGGAGAGGAGGATGATGAACAATCTTCAAGTGATGATCTTGTGGTTATCTCTCCCACTAATGAAGCTGTGTGTAGCGGAGATGAGGATGATGAACAATCTTCAAGTGACGATCTTGTGGTTATCTCTCCTATTAATAAAGCTGTGTTCAGCGGAGAGGAGGATGATGAACTATCTTCAAGTGATGAACTTGTGGTTATCTCTCCTACTAATGAAGCTGTGTTTAGCGGAGAGGAGGATGATGAACAATGTTCAACTGATGATCTTGTGGTTATCTCATCTACTAATGAAGCTGTGTTCAGCGGAGAGGTGGATGATGAACATTCTTCAAGTGATGAACTTGTGGTTATCTCTCCTACTAATGAAGCTGTGTTTAGCGGAGAGGAGGATGATGAACAATCTTCAAGTGGTGATCTTGTGGCTATCTCTCTCACTAATGAAGCAGTGTTTAGCGGAGAGAAGGATAATGAACAATCTTCAAGTGTTGATCTTGTGGTTTTCTCTCCCACTAATGAAGGTGTTGTTAGCGGAGACGAGGATGATGAACAATCTTCAAATGATGAACTTGTGGTTATCTCTCCTACTACTGAAGCTGTGTTTAGTGGAGAGGTGGATGATAAACAATCTTCAAGTGATGTTCTGGTGGTTATCTCTCCCACTAATGAAGCCGTTTTTAGCAGAGAGGAGGATGATGAACAGTCTTCAACTGATGATCTTGTGGTTATCTCTCCCACTAATGAAGCTGTGTTTAGCGGAGAGGAGGATGATGAACAGTCTTCAAGTGATGAACTTGTGGTTATCTCTCCTACTAATGAAGCTGTGTTTAGCGGAGAGGAGGATGATGAACAATCTTCAAGTGGTGATCTTGTGGCTATCACTCTCACTAATGAAGCAGTGTTTAGCGGAGAGAAGGATAATGAACAATCTTCAAGTGTTGATCTTGTGGTTTTCTCTCCCACTAATGAAGGTGTTGTTAGCGGAGAGGAGGATGATGAACAATCTTCAAATGATGAACTTGTGGTTATCTCATCTACTAATGAAGCTGTGTTCAGCGGAGAGGTGGATGATGAACATTCTTCAAGTGATGAACTTGTGGTTATCTCTCCTACTAATGAAGCTGTGTTTAGCGGAGAGGAGGATGATGAACAATCTTCAAGTGGTGATCTTGTGGCTATCTCTCTCACTAATGAAGCAGTGTTTAGCGGAGAGAAGGATAATGAACAATCTTCAAGTGTTGATCTTGTGGTTTTCTCTCCCACTAATGAAGGTGTTGTTAGCGGAGAGGAGGATGATGAACAATCTTCAAATGATGAACTTGTGGTTATCTCTCCTACTACTGAAGCTGTGTTTAGTGGAGAGGTGGATGATAAACAATCTTCAAGTGATGTTCTGGTGGTTATCTCTCCCACTAATGAAGCCGTTTTTAGCAGAGAGGAGGATGATGAACAGTCTTCAACTGATGATCTTGTAGTTATCTCTACCTCTAATGAAGCTGTGTTTAGCGGAGAGGAGGAAAATGGACAATCTTCAAGTGATGGTATTGTGATTATCTCTACCACTAATGAAGCTGTGTGTAGTGGAGAGGAGGATGATGAACAATCTTCAAATGTTGATCTTGTGGTTATCTCTCCCACTAATGAAGCAGTGTTTAGCGGAGAGAAGGATGATGAATAATCTTCAACTGATGATCTTATGGTTATCTCTTCTACTAATGAAGCTGTGTTTAGCAGAGAGGAAGATGATGAAGAATCTTCAACTGATGATCTTGTAGTTATCTCTCCTACTAATGAAGCTGTGTTTAGCTGAGAGGAGGATGATGAAGACTCTTCAAGTGATGATCTTGTGTTATCTCTCCCACTAATTAAGTTGTATTTAGCGGAGAGGAGGGTGATGAACAATCTTCAAGTGATGATCTTGTGGTTGTCTCTCCCACTAATGAAGCAGTGTTTAGCGGAGAGGAGGATGATGAAGAATCTTCAAGTGATGATATTTTGGTTATCTCTCCTACCAAGAAAAATGGGTTTAGCGGAGAGGAGGATGATGAACAGTCTTCAAGTGGTGATATTGTGGCTATCTCTCTCACTAATAAAGCAGTGTTTAGCGGAGAGGAGGATGATGAAGAATCTTCAAGTGATGATCTTGTGGTTATCTCTCCCACTAATGAAGCAGTGTTTAGTGGAGAGGAGGATGATGAAGAATCTTCAAGTGATGATTTTGTGGTTATCTCTCCCACTAATGAAGCAGTGTTTAGTGGAGAGGAGGATGATGAAGAATCTTCAAGTGATGATTTTGTGGTTATCTCTCCCACTAATGAAGGTGTTGTTAGCGGAGAGGAGGATGATGAAGAATCTTCAAGTGATGAACTTGTGGTTATCTCTCCTACTAATGAAGCTGTGTTTAGCGCAGAGGAGGATGATGAACAATCTTCAAGTGACGATCTTGTGGTTATCTCTCCTATTAATAAAGCTGTGTTCAGCGGAGAGGAGGATGATGAACTATCTTCAAGTGATGAACTTGTGGTTATCTCTCCTACTAATGAAGCTGTGTTTAGCGCAGAGGAGGATGATGAACAATGTTCAACTGATGATCTTGTGGTTATCTCATCTACTAATGAAGCTGTGTTCAGCGGAGAGGTGGATGATGAACATTCTTCAAGTGATGAACTTGTGGTTATCTCTCCTACTAATGAAGCTGTGTTTAGCGGAGAGGAGGATGATGAACAATCTTCAAGTGGTGATTTTGTGGTTATCTCTCCCACTAATGAAGGTGTTGTTAGCGGAGAGGAGGATGATGAAGAATCTTCAAGTGATGATCTTGTGGTTATCTCTCCCACTAATGAAGCTGTGTGTAGCGGAGATGAGGATGATGAACAATCTTCAAGTGACGATCTTGTGGTTATCTCTCCTATTAATAAAGCTGTGTTCAGCGGAGAGGAGGATGATGAACTATCTTCAAGTGATGAACTTGTGGTTATCTCTCCTACTAATGAAGCTGTGTTTAGCGGAGAGGAGGATGATGAACAATGTTCAACTGATGATCTTGTGGTTATCTCATCTACTAATGAAGCTGTGTTCAGCGGAGAGGTGGATGATGAACATTCTTCAAGTGATGAACTTGTGGTTATCTCTCCTACTAATGAAGCTGTGTTTAGCGGAGAGGAGGATGATGAACAATCTTCAAGTGGTGATCTTGTGGCTATCTCTCTCACTAATGAAGCAGTGTTTAGCGGAGAGAAGGATAATGAACAATCTTCAAGTGTTGATCTTGTGGTTTTCTCTCCCACTAATGAAGGTGTTGTTAGCGGAGACGAGGATGATGAACAATCTTCAAATGATGAACTTGTGGTTATCTCTCCTACTACTGAAGCTGTGTTTAGTGGAGAGGTGGATGATAAACAATCTTCAAGTGATGTTCTGGTGGTTATCTCTCCCACTAATGAAGCCGTTTTTAGCAGAGAGGAGGATGATGAACAGTCTTCAACTGATGATCTTGTGGTTATCTCTCCCACTAATGAAGCTGTGTTTAGCGGAGAGGAGGATGATGAACAGTCTTCAAGTGATGAACTTGTGGTTATCTCTCCTACTAATGAAGCTGTGTTTAGCGGAGAGGAGGATGATGAACAATCTTCAAGTGGTGATCTTGTGGCTATCACTCTCACTAATGAAGCAGTGTTTAGCGGAGAGAAGGATAATGAACAATCTTCAAGTGTTGATCTTGTGGTTTTCTCTCCCACTAATGAAGGTGTTGTTAGCGGAGAGGAGGATGATGAACAATCTTCAAATGATGAACTTGTGGTTATCTCATCTACTAATGAAGCTGTGTTCAGCGGAGAGGTGGATGATGAACATTCTTCAAGTGATGAACTTGTGGTTATCTCTCCTACTAATGAAGCTGTGTTTAGCGGAGAGGAGGATGATGAACAATCTTCAAGTGTTGATCTTGTGGTTATCTCTCCCACTAATGAAGCAGTGTTTAGCGGAGAGAAGGATAATGAACAATCTTCAAGTGTTGATCTTGTGGTTTTCTCTCCCACTAATGAAGGTGTTGTTAGCGGAGAGGAGGATGATGAACAATCTTCAAATGATGAACTTGTGGTTATCTCTCCTACTACTGAAGCTGTGTTTAGTGGAGAGGTGGATGATAAACAATCTTCAAGTGATGTTCTGGTGGTTATCTCTCCCACTAATGAAGCCGTTTTTAGCAGAGAGGAGGATGATGAACAGTCTTCAACTGATGATCTTGTAGTTATCTCTACCTCTAATGAAGCTGTGTTTAGCGGAGAGGAGGAAAATGGACAATCTTCAAGTGATGGTATTGTGATTATCTCTACCACTAATGAAGCTGTGTGTAGTGGAGAGGAGGATGATGAACAATCTTCAAATGTTGATCTTGTGGTTATCTCTCCCACTAATGAAGCAGTGTTTAGCGGAGAGAAGGATGATGAATAATCTTCAAGTGATGATCTTATGGTTATCTCTTCTACTAATGAAGCTGTGTTTAGCAGAGAGGAAGATGATGAAGAATCTTCAACTGATGATCTTGTAGTTATCTCTCCTACTAATGAAGCTGTGTTTAGCTGAGAGGAGGATGATGAAGACTCTTCAAGTGATGATCTTGTGTTATCTCTCCCACTAATTAAGTTGTATTTAGCGGAGAGGAGGGTGATGAACAATCTTCAAGTGATGATCTTGTGGTTGTCTCTCCCACTAATGAAGCAGTGTTTAGCGGAGAGGAGGATGATGAAGAATCTTCAAGTGATGATATTTTGGTTATCTCTCCTACCAAGAAAAATGGGTTTAGCGGAGAGGAGGATGATGAACAGTCTTCAAGTGGTGATATTGTGGCTATCTCTCTCACTAATAAAGCAGTGTTTAGCGGAGAGGAGGATGATGAAGAATCTTCAAGTGATGATCTTGTGGTTATCTCTCCCACTAATGAAGCAGTGTTTAGTGGAGAGGAGGATGATGAAGAATCTTCAAGTGATGATTTTGTGGTTATCTCTCCCACTAATGAAGCAGTGTTTAGTGGAGAGGAGGATGATGAAGAATCTTCAAGTGATGATTTTGTGGTTATCTCTCCCACTAATGAAGGTGTTGTTAGCGGAGAGGAGGATGATGAAGAATCTTCAAGTGATGATCTTGTGGTTATCTCTCCCACTAATGAAGCTGTGTGTAGCGGAGATGAGGATGATGAACAATCTTCAAGTGACGATCTTGTGGTTATCTCTCCTATTAATAAAGCTGTGTTCAGCGGAGAGGAGGATGATGAACTATCTTCAAGTGATGAACTTGTGGTTATCTCTCCTACTAATGAAGCTGTGTTTAGCGCAGAGGAGGATGATGAACAATGTTCAACTGATGATCTTGTGGTTATCTCATCTACTAATGAAGCTGTGTTCAGCGGAGAGGTGGATGATGAACATTCTTCAAGTGATGAACTTGTGGTTATCTCTCCTACTAATGAAGCTGTGTTTAGCGGAGAGGAGGATGATGAACAATCTTCAAGTGGTGATCTTGTGGCTATCTCTCTCACTAATGAAGCAGTGTTTAGCGGAGAGAAGGATAATGAACAATCTTCAAGTGTTGATCTTGTGGTTTTCTCTCCCACTAATGAAGGTGTTGTTAGCGGAGAGGAGGATGATGAACAATCTTCAAATGATGAACTTGTGGTTATCTCTCCTACTACTGAAGCTGTGTTTAGTGGAGAGGTGGATGATAAACAATCTTCAAGTGATGTTCTGGTGGTTATCTCTCCCACTAATGAAGCCGTTTTTAGCAGAGAGGAGGATGATGAACAGTCTTCAACTGATGATCTTGTGGTTATCTCTCCCACTAATGAAGCTGTGTTTAGCGGAGAGGAGGATGATGAACAGTCTTCAATTGACGATATTGTGGTTATCTCTCCCACTAATTAAGCTGTGTTTAGCGGAGAGGAGGATGATGAACAATGTTTAACTGATGATCTTATGGTTATCTCATCTACTAATGAAGCTGTGTTTAGCGGAGAGAAGGATGATGAACACTCTTCAATTGACGATATTGTGGTTATCTCTCCCACTAATTAAGCTGTGTTTAGCGGAGAGGAGGATGATGAACAATCTTCAAGTGACAATCTTGCGGTTATCTCTCCTACTAATGAAGCTGTGTTTAGTGGAGAGGAGGATGATGAACAGTCTTCAAGTGATGATATTGTGGTTATCGCTCCCACTAATGAAGCTGTGTTTAGAGGAGAGGAGGATGATAAACAATCTTCAAGTGACAGTCTTGTGGCTATCTCTCACACTAATGAAGCTGTGTTTAGCGGAGAGAAAGATGATGAACAATCTTCAAGAACATCTGTTCAAGAGCAAAGATTGGCAAAAAAGAATCCAGGTGATGCTGCTGAAATGTCTTTCATAGCATTAGACTTAAATCCCAAGCGACTCTTAAGAAAGAGACCTGCCATAAACCTTGAGGAAGACTCTAAAGATGGTAATGGTATTATTGATAAAAGTTACAGAAAATGAAAAATACATTTTTTAAACATCAATCCAGAGGAAGCAAGACTGAAAGAACAACATGAGAGGTCTCCGAATTCCCCTCCTAACAAAGCAGCGACAGTCGAACGAAAATATGCAGTGGTGCCTTTCAAAAAGAGAAAGTTTAACCCTATGTGGCTATAGACTTGCACGCATCAGTAATATAGAATGGCCAATATACCAATATTTTATGTATTATGTTAAAATGTTTATGTTATTCATACATTTAAGTATATTTTTATAATAAATAAGTTGTTTAAATTAATTGTCTTGCTGCTATTTTTTATACTTGTATAATTATGTATTGTGGTAAATTTCTTATGTGGATCCGTATAGGGAACCAAAAGTAAAATTAAGGTATTTGATTGCAGATAAAATTACTGAACTCATTCTGGGGCTTTACTAGAGATGTTAGTGTTGTTATTGTCTCATCTGTGTTTTAGGTGTCAAAAATGTAGGGGGCAACTCCATGGCCATAGCATTTATGGTTACATCACATATATAGTTGTGAGCAGGCGAGCCAGCTAGAGCCGTTGCTCACGCTTGCGGGCTCGCAAGCGAGAGCCGCGGCTCGCGAAGCGAGGGTCGCAGTTCCTGGCAAACACTCGCAAACTTCACAATGTAACGCAAAAAACATACGAGACACGTTACCACACATTACGACCTCGCAAAAATCGTCCGCAACCCGCGAACATGAAAAAATTTAAAACACAATAAATACACACAACACATACATAAAAAGCTTGCCTACAGCAAGAGGGATCACCCAGGACCTCAAAAAAGCAAGTTACACCTTCATTTAACTCAAAATAAAAGAGTTAAGAGACTAAAAAAATTATCTAAGCGAGAGAAAAAATGGCCGCCGAACAAATGAAAACGAGGCTACAGCACTCTAAACACGCAAAACACCAGAAGAAACTTGCAAAACACCACAAAAGACCTACGGATATTCCGCTAAGACGCATACCACACATTACCCGCCATTTTAGAACAATGCGGAAGTACAACTACGCTAACGGTTTGGTCTCGCGCACGCACACTATTACACTGCACACATTCATCACGCTTACACAGCAGCTCCACACCACTAAAGCTGCAGCAACATCAAAACAGATTGCCAACTCTTCAACACAATGCTTCAAAATAGGTAAAGTATATTCATTTATTAATGTATTGTATATTTCATTATTATACACCAAACAGCATTAGCTACCTTTTTTTTATTTTTTGACGGGCAATTCTCTAGTATATATATAAATCCAACACATTGCATGCAGGAATCTGAACTAACTATCTCATTATGGGTCCAAAACCAGAATTCATAACACCATTTCTGGAGATAGTAAACTCAGTAGAAACAAAAGGAAAAAGAGCACCTTCTTATGTGGACTAGTAGATAATACCTCCCAAGGGTTATAATGTGTACATCACTTGTATTAAATGGAGGAAAACAAGCATACATCTATAGCAATAAAACGTATCTTTTATTTAAATACTGTACATAATAATTTCTTGCCAATAATAATTAAAAATGAGTATTAAAATAGTATATACTGTATATATATATATATATATATATATATATATATATATATATATATTAGTTCACCACAACAGTCATTTAATATATGGTGGGCAAAAGAGCGATAGAAGCCCTCCACCGTACAGTATATAAATAGTACATCTGTTTTCGTATTTGAATCTCTAAAACAAGTTAAAAAACCTGTTTCCAGCTCAGAAGTCCGAGAAAAACAGTTATTACACTGCATTCTGGGAAGCTGAGCAGGGACATGCAAATGTGCCCACAAATAAAATAACAGTTTTTCTTGGAATTGTGAGCTGGAAACAGGTTTTTTTAACTTGTTTTAGACATTAAAATGTGAACACAGATGTACTATATATTTATTATATATAAATATATATATATATATATATATATATATATATATATATATATATATATATATATATATATATATACACATGCACAAAAACAAATATGCTGTCTAATACCGGATATCAACATCACATAAAGAACCTTGTTATTATGGGAATGTTCCCAACAAATATCACTCTCGAAATATGGCACCTCTTAGAATTTCCAAAAAGAATGATACATATGTTATCCATGCATGGGTATAATACAGTGAAATAAACAAAAATCAATATAAAAAGGAAATAAGAAAAGAACAAGGGCAAATACTCTCAATTGTGTAGTATTTAAAACAGCACAATTTACTCACAAAAAAAATGTATTCTTAAATATTATATTTAACAAAGATTATCACTAGGTTATTAGATTCTTCCTCCTCCTAATTCCCAACCCTCTGAAACATCTAACCCTCATAGTTATTGGGTACTGCCCAGTAAAGTTAAGAAAAACTGAAAATTATACCCCAACGTGTTTTGTCTTGCCACAGGACTTCATTGAGGAAATAACTCTGATGGCAAATATTGTAGTTCTCTAATAAATAATAATTGAATAGGGCTCCAATTTACTATGGAGTAATTCCATTATGTCTCATCATGGTCCTTCCTTCAAATTCATGGTATATCACAATATTAGGTATGAAGATGCATACCCAGGGCCTCATTCAATTGCAATTTGGCTAATTGAATAAGGCTCTAAATAAGCACATAACATATTTTTTTAAAGAAGTTTTTTGTTAGTGAGCATCTATCCAAAAGCAAGGTTTTCACTAACTAAAAACTTCTCTAAAAAAAATATGCTATGTGCTTATTTAGAGACCTATTCAATTGGCCAAATCGCAATTGAATGAGGCCCCCAGTATGATTTGTAGTACTACCAATTCTGAGAATATTTAGGACCAAACTGAATATGTACTGAGGAGGTATGGTGGTGTAGTTTGGGAAAATGTCAGTGGTTTGTAAAGTTTTTAACAAATTAACAACCTCTTTATGCAATGGGCATATTAGACACTGCTAGTATCTGAAGAATGCCATGTCTTTGTGTTCTACACGTCCTGCTGACTTGTAGTCTGAGTGGGTGTGTTCTGCTAATTGTTATTATGTATTCAAGAATGGAAGGAGGAGGACAGGAGGCTGAGGGGGGTTTGTCGACTGATTGGTGAATTCAGAGAAGATTGCATCCACTCAGAATTGTTAAAAAGAAGTAGAGTCAAAAGCTTTCCTGGGTCAAAGCTTTCTTGGGATATCTATTTGTATTTAATAGTAGGACTATAGAGGGATAGCAAGATATCTATTTTGTATTTAATAGTAGGACTATAGATGGATAGCAAGATATCTATTTGTATTTAATAATAGGACTATAGATGGATAGCAAGATATCTGTTTGTATTTAATAGTAGGACTATAGATGGATAGCAAGATATCTATTTGTATTTCATAGTAGTACTATAGATGGATAGCAAAATATATATTTGTATTTAATAGTAGGACTATAGATGTATAGCAAGATATCTATTTTGTATTTAATAGTAGGACTATAGATGGATAGCAAAATATCTATTTGTATGTAATAGTAGGACTATAGATGGATAGCAAGATATCTATTTTGTATTTAATAGTAGGACTATAGATGGATAGCAAAATATCTATTTGTATTTAATAGTAGGACTATAGATGGATAGCAAGATATATATTTTGTATTTAATAGTAGGACTATAGATGGATAGCAAAATATCTATTTGTATGTAATAGTAGGACTATAGATAGATAGCAAAATATCTATTTGTATTTAATAGTGGGACTATAGATGGATAGCAAGATATCTATTTTGTATTTAATAGTAGGACTATAGATGGATAGCAAGATATCTATTTTGAATGTAATAGTAGGACTATAGATGGATGTCAATCACTCCAATGGCTTCCCATAGCTTCCCGAATCACATTTAAAATCATGACCCTAACACATAAAGCCCTCAACAACAGTGCACCCCCTTATATCTCTGCTCTTGTTTCAAAATACTCTCCCAACCGCCCCCTTCGCTCTGCTAATGACCTTCTTCTTTCCTCCTCTCTCATCACCTCCTCTCACTCCCGTTTTCAAGACTTTTCTCGTGCTGTGCCTACTATTTGGAACTCCTTGCCCCGCTCCATTAGATTACCATCCTGCCTCAAAACCTTAAAAAAATTACTAAAAACACACCTGTTTAAAAAATCTTATCACCATCAGCCGTAATAGGTACAACTGCACACTCCACATCTTAATAACTCCTACACCCACAATCTACAGTACAACACACAGACACCTCCACTTGACTAAACAAATTGCTTTCACGCCACAATCTTGCATTTGTCACCCTCTTGTATCACACCTAAACCCTTAGGGCCTCATTCTATTATCGGCCGTAGGAGATGCGGGGCCGCAAGGACCGGCCGCAAGCTATTCGGCTATTCTATTCCCCTCCGGCCGGGGTTTCCGGCAGGCTTGCGGCCGGCGCCTTGCTATCCCTTGCGGCCGCTCGCGCCGGAGGAAAGCCTTTGATCTAAAACGACCGCAAGAGTTTCGGCCGCAAGAAAACCCCGGTTGCTATTCAATTGCTCCGGGAACCCTCTCTGCAAGGCTAAAACCGAGCCGCAGCTTACTTGCAGGAAAAAGGTCCCGCTAGCACCAATTAAGCACATTATAAAGCCGAAATAAAGCCATCCTGCACTCTGAGGAGACTATAAAGTGATTTTAGGTGTTAGCAAAAATAGCACAACATTCCCCTACACTCAAATCCGTAAATAAATTATTTTTTAATTCATGTCAAAACTCCATGGAAAAAGTCCCGAGGGCTTGGAGCACCTCGGACCTGGCCACGCTGCGGCCGGAAAATAAACAGTTAATTTGAACTCGGGTTTGGGCTGATGTGTAAGCTTGAGAGGGGGTTGCTATTAATCCTCATGTCCCCCAATATGATCCCTAGCATTTACAGAGCTGTACAGTGCCGTCTTGAATTTATTTTTGTGTTTAAAGTTTTCTGAGCTTACGGCCGGTTGCAAGATATACGGCCGGCCGTAAGGGGGGATCCTTGCGGGGCCGTATAATTGAATTGCAAGATAACGGAACCCCTGCAAGGAATCGCAGCCTTGCGGCCGTTTTACGGCCGATAATAGAATGAGGCCCTTAGATTGTACGTTTGTGAGTTTTCAATCTTGTGTCAGTGCCTTGGAAACGAACACTATGTACCTTTGATTCTAAGCTTAAAAACAGGGCCCTTCATTCTTTATAAGGTGTTAAGTTTGTTTTTTGCAATGTACTAAACCCCTGTACAGCGCTACGGAATATCTTAATATAAGGACTATAGATGGATAGCTAGATAAATAGTTGTATTTAATAGTAGGACTGTAGATGGACAGCAAGATAACTAGTTGTATTGAATAGTAGGACTATAGATGGATAGCAAGATAACTAGTTGTATTTAATAGTAGGACTATAGATGGATAGCAAGATAACTAGTTGTATTTATTAGGACTATAGATGGATAGCAAGATAACTAGTTGTATTTATTAGGACTATAGATGGATAGCAAGATAACTAGTTGTATTTATTAGGACTATAGATGGATAGCAAGATAACTAGTTGTATTTATTAGTAGGACTATAGATGGATAGCAAGATAACTAGTTGTATTTAATAGTAGGACAATAGATGGATAGCAAGATAACTAGTTGTATTTAATGGTAGGACTATAGATGGACAGAAAAATGTAGTTACATATACATATAAATGTAAAATGAAGTGTATTTAATAGTAGTGCAAATAAAATGGAAAATACTAGTATATATACATATATATATGAGTGTATTTAATAGTTGGGCTACAGGTGGAAGACAGCTACATAATGCAGTTATTTATCATAATAATAATACAATATATAACTGCATTATACTCTATTCTTGTATTTGTTTCTCATTACAATGTTGATATATTGGTAGTAGATATCCTGTTTATTGTAATAACCACTGGTTATTATTCACTTCGCTGTATGGTTGCTATTTAATAAACTACAATGTGTAATGTCCTTATCCTTATAATGCCAGTGCACACAGGCCCTACCGCCATGTCGTAGTTCTTACACACTCCCTCCCTATGTCTCCTCCCCGGAAGAGGCGGCCATGATCTGTGCTGGGCCCGAGCTCCTAGTGCTGTTCCTGGCTGCACCATGATGCGCTCCCCGGGTACACTGCACAAGGTCACTTACATGTGAGTGCTGAGGGGCCGGTGCACCATCACCCCGGGGAAGGAGGTAAGACCCGGGGACACTGGAGCAGGGGATAACAGGACAGGCTGCACTGCGTATGTCTGGGCCTTTAGGCAAAGTCGTGCATTTACTGTACAGAACACAGTGATGAAAAGGTTTGACATGTGATCATCTAGAACTATATACATTAGATGGCAGCTGTGACAGCATTGAGCAGGTTATATAAAGTAATTAGTATATATGTATTTGTGTCCACTCTTGTGTATACACGCAGAAGTGGGCAACATTATCTAAAAATGAGTAAGGAGGATTTTATAGGATCCAGAGAGATTACATACATTATACGTTTAAACCTATGTAGGAGCCAGAAGTACACATTTTAGCAGCAGGACATGTCCACCCTGAGCATAAGGATATACCATGGGGTAATTGGGAGATAAGACTGGCACTTTATTTATGTTCTGTTAATAATTTCACTTACCTCAGAAAAAGAAAAGGTGTCAGTTTGAGGTTAAATGTGTGTCTTGTCCTCCCAAAGGTGGACATTTGTGTCTGAGACAAGCAGAGGGAGGCAAGCAAGCAAGCGCAGGGAGGCAGAGGCAAGCAAGCAAGCGCAGGGAGGCAAGCAAGCAAGCGCAGGGAGGCAAGCAAGCAAGCGCAGAGAGGCAAGCAAGCAAGCGCAGAGAGGCAAGCAAGCGCAGGGAGGCAGAGGCAAGCAAGCAAGCGCAGGGAGGGCAAGCAAGCAAGCGCAGAGAGGCAAGCAAGCAAGCGCAGGGAGGCAGAGGCAAGCAAGCGCAGGGAGGCAGAGGCAAGCAAGCAAGCGCAGGGAGGCAGAGGCAAGCAAGCAAGCGCAGGGAGGCAAGCAAGCAAGCGCAGGGAAGCAAGCAAGCGCAGGGAGGCAAGCAAGCAAGCGCAGGGAGGCAAGCAAGCAAGCGCGGGGAGGCAGAGGCAAGCAAGCAAGCGCGGGGAGGCAGAGGCAAGCAAGCAAGCGCGGGGAGGCAGAGGCAAGCAAGCAAGCGCGGGGAGGCAGAGGCAAGCAAGCAAGCGCGGGGAGGCAGAGGCAAGCAAGCAAGCGCGGGGAGGCAAGCAAGCAAGCGCAGGGAGGCAGAGGCGAGCGAGCGCAGGGTGGCAGAGCGAACGCAGGGAGCGCAGGGCGGTTTTCACCTCTGTTGTCAAGTGTATATATAAGTAGTATTTACTACTTTGGAGAACTACTTTTAAAAATATGTAACATTAATAACTATGTAACAAATATCTAGATATTAATGACTAATCCGCATATTGCAGATTGGAGGAGATCTAAAAAGGTTGTTGAACTGGATAGACTGAAGGCTTTTTTTTTTTCAACTTAATTACTATGTGACTATTTTAAGCATGTCAAAAACAAATGTACTGCAATACTCTTGCTTGTTTATCTATCTATATATATATATATATATATACACGCGCACACACACACACTCTTATGTGTTATGAATGTGCCACTCGGTGCTAAATCTGCAAGTTGCCGATAGATGGCGCTGTGGCTGTTATACAGGCGCTGCTGCCAATTAGGCTGTGTGGTAGCTGGCACTTTTTCTGCTGTCACTGTGTGGCTGATCCCCAGGTTATTTGCACTTTGTATATTGATGTGACTGAACATACATTGATAAAAGGGGCTGACATATTAGTGTGAAGTGAGAGGGGTAGGGAGGTCAGGTGAATAGAGACAGTGGGGCAGACAGAGTGGAGGTGATTGTTTGAGGACGCAAGGAGAGGTATCCTCGGGGTATAACTACTCTCCCCTGATGCTGGGAAGCTCAGACTCTGCATAGCCCCAGATCATTCCAGTTATGAGTGCGCCACAGTTGCAGCAAGGAGTTGCTAGGTGGCGCAGCCTAAATTGTGCACAATTTGCAAGCGCTGTTGAGATCATATACAATTTCCAAGCTTAAACCTTTACCCTTATCCTAACCCTAAAGCTATGATATTGGCAGCAACATCTAGCGGATGCTCACTGCTGCTGCCTGTCCTGTGGCCCGCTCACGCACTCATTATAGGAAAAGGTCCCCAGCCCAATTTAGGCAGGTACTACATACACCTACTTAATTAGAAGCCCTCCGCTCAAGTTGTATACTATTTAGACAGTGTGTGGTTGCTTTCTCCTCCTCTGTCCTGATATGTTGCAGGAAACAGAGGGACAGTGAGTCTTATGGGTGTCTGAACAATTTTTGTTTTTATACCCATTGATTTTAATAAATCTGATTAACACATGAGTACTTGTTTATACTTCTTCTTAACTAACTGGTAAGATAAATTGGGATCAAAAATATTGTTTTTATATGCCTGGTATTCTACTGTTAATTTTTGTGATGTATAAAACATGCTCTTTTACATGCATGGAGGAAAGTTTTGGACTATTGTCGGCCTTTAAAATCACAACCTCTTGTTCTTGCTTTCCTCTTTTTGTAGAAGATACTTCTCTCCTAACTTAACTTGATATATCATCCTTTTCCTTTGTATCGTCAATGCTATAATATACGTGTGTATATAAATGTAATTTCCTGGCACAATTCTCTCCCCTAATTTGAAACTCCAGCTTCATAAACATGTTTTTTTCTCAATTGTCTAGGCAGCGCCTGTCTACCATCACAGGTTTCTACAGGCACAATGTCTTCACTGAGTGGGACTCGGCTGGGGCTGTGCATGTTGCTGTCTCGACCACTGACTGCAGCATCCATGCTCTGTTGCCATAGAAGATGTCCCACAACGGCAGCCCCATCCTTGGTATCTAATGCTGCTGGTATTTCCAGTCCGACTCGTGGGATGTCCGCAATGGCCGGGCAGAGGCAGCGACAGCCTTGGGCCATGGACCTGCTGGATCTTAAAGATGAGGTCAAGACAGCTGAGTCATGCAAAGAGTTTAGAAGATTCATAGCAGATCCTGTTGTTGCCCGCATAGTGTTGAATAATCTACTGCCCTGGGATCAGAAAGGACCTGGGCCACTCATTATGGACTGCAACCCAGGTACTGGTCGCATTTAGATGACAAGATAGGGATGTGTTGACGTTCCACTTATGTCATGCAAAACACTACCTGCCTTGAGATGTCTTTTATATACAGTAGATCACTAAAGTTCATAATATGACATGCTTTTTGGACCCTCTTACTGCTAATTACATAGCTTGCAACAGTTAAAGGGCCACTGAAGTTTCATATTTATAGTGTGCAAGTTTGAAAGACTTAGCTTGATAATGTGCAAAATGTTTCAGTTCGCTTTAATGGTGGGAAGAGTGGAAGGAACAGTGGATTCAAATACAATCGGATTTCTCTTAAAAATCATCTTCAAATAGCACTCTTGGCAGCAGAACTCAGTGGCAGAGTAAGACCCCATTGGATAACCTTCAAGTGACAGATTAACAATCTAAGAATCCCCAGTGACTCAATCTGTCATCTAAAGATTTTCTCTAAAAACGCTTTTATGTTCCTACCTTGGATAGATGTTCCTACCTTGACTTTTCCTCTATTAAAAGTTATGTATAAATAACACATAAATCCTAAGGCTTATTTGGGGTTCTAAATTTTTGATTTCTCTTTATATGTGTATACATCATAATTTAAATACACTATTTGTGTGATTCTCTTAAGTTTTTAACTTTTTCAACATCTGCTCAAAATGACCTCTTCTTCTGTCAACCCAGTGCCACCATGACACATAAACCTGTGATGTTTATTGATTTGTAAAAAGAATCCACAAATTCAGAGTTCCAAATATTATTTTAAAGGCAATAAATAATTCTTGATGTGCCTTATTTTCTGTTTGTGGTACAAAATGCGAATTAGTGGTGCAGATTACTTAATTAGCTTCAGAGGACCTAAGTTAATTAAAGGGCCACAGCCGAGTTCTTAGTTATGATACTTAACTTTTCGATTTGCAATAATCATATGTTTTGTACAGTAATTATTTAAAAAAAAAATTTAGTAATAGAAAAAACACTTTTGAATTTATTAAATTTTGTCTGTCACTCAGCTTAGGAGTCCCTTCCAAAAGTGTGTTTTTTGTTTTCTGTATCTTTTTGCCTTATTCATTAGCGTGCTATACCACTATTTAACATAAATGCTACTCAAGTAAATGTTTTGTATATTTTAGGAATAAATTATATTAAGAAAACTGTCTCAAACAGATTTAAGCAGGGGTGAACACAAATATATGAAACCTAAAGTCAGACTATTTATGATCAAACCATATATTTGGGGAGGCAGGGAAGGATATACATATAAATAACATGAAGCCATAAAAAGTTAAGTGATGGCAGTTTAATATTTAGCAACAGTGGTTTTTGGAATTTGTTAAAACCAAAGAGTTAAAGGACCACTGTAGTGGTTGCCAGTTATGTAAGCTTAGAGAATAAACACATTTCTTAAAGGAAATCTTACATTTTGCTGACCCACTGATGTTTTAGGGAACATTGTCAAGTTCTTAATAAGAGTATATTATTAATATGACACTACAGTGGTCCCTTAAATTTGTTCAAAGGGTTGCGAGTGTCACAATACTGATATACCTGATATAACACATTTTGGGTATTATGGGTAAAAAATACAATGTATTCTTTTTTTTTTTTTTTTAAGCCATCCTTCTTAACTGAATGAATGTCTAAACTATTTAAAGTAACCAGAGATTGTAATTCAGACCTCTTAAAAGCATATGCGGGAGTTCATTTCATTTGTAAGGGTGATATGTAAACTGGGCTGTTGCTAGGTTGGGAAAAAAAACTGAAGCTCTAATGTTTGATTAGGTTGATATATATTTATTAATTTTTCTCAATTTTTACAAGTGCTTAGAACATTCTCTAATATGATATAAAAATGATATACTGTTTATTTATGTAGGTCCAGGAGTAGTTACACGGATGTTACTGGATGCTGGTGCTAGAGTGGTCGCCCTGGAAAGTAACCCAGATTTTCTTCCTTCGTTACAGGTATTTAAAAAAACAAATGCAAATGTATGGATGCATTATTTAAAAAAACAAACAAATTACTTACTATTAATATTGTAACTGGCATTTACAACCATGTTATCCAGTGTTTGTTTGTCTTTGAGACACATCTAATTTATTCCCTGGATATCTCTGGGTGTAGAGTTCAGTCTAAAAGAGTTTGACCTAAAAAAAATCTGTGAATTTGCAGATCACAAGAAGCAATTAGGTTAATTATGTAAAATCCTTAAGGGGATTATCATATGTAGGGTGCCAGGTTTTGCAGCTGAGACCTAGGCCACATACACAAGGGAGGGGCTTTACATTATACAGTGACATGCTGCTTGTAACTGTATTACACTAGGTAGGAAGCCCTTCCCCTTCCCTTTCCCCTCACAGCTATGAAACATGGCACCCTATTAGAGCACAGGAAACACGGTGGAGTTTCCAGAACTTGAGGATCTGGCACTCTAGGGGCTTCCTAGAATGATGTGAAGTGTAAACTGTATATGGTAACTACATTGTAGATGATAAAATTAATTGAAGGACTACTGCAGTGCATTTACATATAAAGCTGATGTTTATTTGTTGGGGATAGACTGTTAAAACAATACACTGTTTAATATGTTTTCTTCATTTTCATTGTGTGAGTTTTCCTTGCATAGCTGCCTCTTCTCCACCTCCTGAGTCTATTAGGCGGTGTGACCAGCTCTATATGAAGGTGGGCCTAAAAGAAAAGTCTAGGTTCTGGTTCAAACTGAGCACGCTCAGTAAATGGTGATGCGGTTATGGGTTGGTCCACCGGGCAGCTTGAAGCAGGTTACAATAGAGCTGTTACCTCTGTGTAGACAGTGGGGGTAGTTGTAAGTGTTATAGGGCCAATTATATCATAGCCCAGCCTGCTTCCAAACTCCATGATGGTTCAGCCCCTCCACACTCACACACACGGCACAGGGAGGTGTAAATTAGCAGCACTACTTAGACAAATATTAAATTTTTTACACAGTCTATTTATTTACCTCCTATGACCCAAAAAATAAGCATATGAGGTTAGCTTTTAAATGCATTACAGTGGTCCTTTAAGTCCCCTAGTTAAATTTTTTTATATAAAACAATCCCTAAAGAGTCCCGTTAATGTACTTTTAATATTTGTATTGTACCATCTCTTTATTCTCTCCTCCTGAGCTATAAATATTATGTGTCTACTCTAACACTAAACGGTATATTTAGGCATGATTTGTGAAAGTAAATAATTTCAGTAAACTAGACCCTGTGAATTAATGGCATCTTCTAATCCTTAGGTTTTGCAGAATAACTTAGATGGGCAACTGGAGGTTGTTCATTGTGATTTCTTCAGAATAGATCCCCTAGGTCAGGGGGCTATGCAGCGTCCAGCAATATACTCAGATACGCTCTTTGAGATTCTGGGGATACCTCAGATTAGTTGGACTGCAGGTATGTTCACCATCAAAGTTGTATTATTGTATAGCGGAGTAAATAATTTGCATGACGTTGTGTTGCTATAGGCTTAAAGTTTAAATCTACATGTAAAGTTGTCCCACCTTATTTCTTATTAATTATTTTTTTTAATTATATTTTGGACTTTGTATATGTACAAAACTAGTGCAGACACCTATTGCAATACTTCTGCTTTCCAGACTATTTGTCTGCCCAAGTTATTAGCTGTAAAGTCTATTTAAAAAGTTGATGTTTTTGACTTAAAACCACACAGCAAATAAGTAAATATAACTGCAATTAGTTGGTAAATTTTGTAGACATGTTATAGAATTTTAAGCTTGGAAATTAGGTATTTTATGCATTTAATTACATGAAAAGATCCTCCCTCCATCTAGGGCTCGAAGTGTTAAAGCCTGTGCAGTAATTATTTTTACCTACCGAGTATTTTCCTCCTGCTCATACCCCACTAACATGGTCAATCAAGGTTAGTTATCAAACACATCCACTCATTTTGAATAAAAGCCAATTGTGGTGGATATATTATACACATACATTTATTATTATTATTATTATTATTATTATTATTATTATAGTTTTTTTTTAACGCGCTGACATATTCCGTAGCGCTGTACATAGATTAGATTCAGACAAAGATAAATACAGATTATCATTTAGCAAAGGAAGGAGGGCCCTGTCTTTGAGCTAGGAATCCAGACTTACAATCTCAGGGCACATTTGTTCTCAGTTTCGCAATAACTAAGTTGTTTTGGGAAATAAGCATAATTTAAAAAAGAAGCAACATTCTTATGTAATTATTTGCAGATGTTCCTGTAAAAGTTTTTGGATTCTTCCCACAAAAGAATGAAAGGAATTTTCTTTGGAAACATATATATTACATTTATGAAAGACTTTCCATATACCGATATGGAAGAATTGAGCTAAACATGTTTATGAGCGAACAGCAATATAAGGTAAGTTTCCAGGTTATTACCTGCTCTTCAAGCTATTATGCAAATTTCCTGCGCTCAAAATTAGACACTCCCCTCCCTACTCTATTATTTGCATATTGTGAGAAACATTATGAAGAGACAAGGTGCACCTTATTAAATAAACATATCACTATCTCAACAATTTACTCTCTGGTTTTCTACTCAAAGAGTGAGTACTATATTACTTTTTAGGTCATACTTTAGGTGGTCTTTGTTTGATTTCCAGTCACTATTTATAGGGCCACTGAAGTATAGGAAACTCTTCATCTGTCTGAAGTATGCAACAAACAGTAACAGCTATGTCAGCAATGAGCATAACGGCTTTTTATAGTAGGCTTCTGATTTCATATTTGTATATTCTGCACTTACTGTAGGCTTGGAGGCTGAGGTGGTGTGCTGTGCTAATTTTTATTCATTCAGGTTTGGAAGGATTGTTGATTCAGATACATTTTTAGCATTCAAGATCTTCCTCCACCCCCTGTACATGCTCTGTTTGAGGCACTCCCAACTAGACATATAAGCCCTGCTTGTTATGTTCTGTACAAATCTTGAAAAGTATTATATTCACGGCTTACACCGCCGCTAATGCTGTTAGTTTGTTGCATACTTCACAAACAGATGATGTTTTTACTAACGTGCAGTGGTTCTTTAAGAGGCGATTTACCTATAAAAATACATTGAGCTGTTTTGAAGTATGCTTTAGATTGATTGTCAATAATATTTATACCAAGCATAGAGGCTATTTTGGATGTTTAATACTTTGTTAAATTAGTTTCAATATAAAAAGAAAGTAACGGACCATATTTTTCTCCTAGAAACTGGTTTCTCCACCTGGAGACATGAGACATTATCAGGCACTTAGCGTGTTGTATCAGGTAGCATGTGATATACAGCTTCTGCATATGGTAAGTATTTATATATTGATAAGCTTTAATCTTGTTTTGATTGTGTGCTGAACACTTACTGCTTAGTAGCGAAGCTGAACCATACTATGCACAGAGCGGTATGATTTCATAGAGTTATAGATACACAGAATATACCGTCACATTATCACTTTTTGACGTCAGCCACATAGCCATTTACATACGGCACATGTCGTGAACTGGCTTGGTAGGTATATAAGATAAGTAGGCATGCTGCAAACATATTAACCATCGATATCCTGGTTAATATGTGCAATTTATCAGACTTTGAAAAGGGGAGGGACATTGGCTTTCAGGCCAAGGGTGGCAGTATTTCTGAAACAGTGCCGTTTGTGAACTGTTAGTGTGCTGCTGTGGTTAAAGTGTACCTTGACTGGACAAACGGCACCATTGAAAACAAATTGCATGGAAACTGCGGAGCACCACTTGCCATTGATGTCAGAGGTGAACATTAGTTGCAAATGTGTATGAGGGCCAACTGACACGCTAAAGTTTAGCAACTCACAATCCAAACGGACCAGGGGACTACCAGGTGTGTGTCTAAAACAGTACAGCCAAGCCTGTTGCATATGGGGCTCAGAAGCAAACGGCTGGTCATGGCACCCTTGCTTACAAGGGTTCATCAACGGAAACCGCTTAAATTTGAACGACAGACCCAAAATTGGACATTTTCTGATTGGCAAAGTGTTGCCTTCTCTGGGTCCCATTTTCTGCTCCATTGACTGGACGGACGTTGGCGTGTCAGACGTGAAACCACTGAGAACAAACCCTCTGCAATCATTGTTGAAAGAACACAAGCTGGTGGTAGCAGCGTTATGGTCTGGGGAATGTTTTCTTTGCATTGTCTGGGTCTACTCATACCTCTGCAAGGCACTCTGAACTGCTTGGGTTATCTGTCCATCCTTGCAGATCAAGTACACCCATACATCTTGACTGTCGTGCCTGGAGCAGATGGGATCTTCCATCAGAACAATGCAACTTGCCATATCACCACAATTGTCCAGGAGTGGTTGGAGGAGCATGACGAAGTCTTCCAAGTACTTCTTTGTCCATTAAATTCCCCAGACTTGAACCTTATCAAGCATCTGTGGGACCACCTTGATCGCCATGTTTGCCGTATGGATCCATCACCACGCCCTCTTCAGCAGCTGTTGGATGCACTGCAGTCTGCATGGCTCCAGACTTCCCAGCATCTCATCTCCTCCAATCACTCCATACTGACTGTATACAGCCCAAACTCCAAACCCACTAAGGGCTCATATATAAGAGAACTTATTGGCACTCAGACCTTCTCCCCTTAGCTGGATAGTTGAGAGTGATTGGAAGACCTCTTGACTTATTTTCTTTAAGGACTTAACGGACACTTCTAACTGGCTCATGGATATAAGTGACCTGAAACCACTTCTGAGATCACAGATCTCCCCCAGCTCATAAACTTTCTCTTGCTGAGTTCACTCCCTTTGCTCAGGATTTGCAACAGACTGCATTATTAAAGGAACATGGTGTTATTCAATTGTCTGCAGTTTCAGACTTTGCAAACCATAAACTGTCAAGGATCTTTGCAGCCACATTTAACCAGGAAAACCGCTCTACACTGCCACCCGCTGGTCATAGAGTTTAACCCACAGGTACAGACAGCCGGGACGCAAACTACTGCAGTAAGAGTTCTTTATATTTTCAGACCTCATCAAGTCGCATAGCAATACCTGGGACAATTTTCTTACTGCATATCCCTAATTAAAGATTTATGTGCCTGATTGTACCCTGTGACAACTGGACTTTTCATACCTGCAAAGTGAATACAAGCCAGGCGTTTTTGGCTGTGTTGTTACATGCTACTATTGGAAATCCTAGCAATTTAATTGAGCGCCCATCACCTTTTGAAATTATATTGGGCTGCAAGTTTGCAAGAGTCAAAGTTACTCCAAACACACGTGACGTTTGCATAAGTTTGTTGAGTTCCCTTGCTCCCCTGTGCCACCTGCTGGTGTATTTTGATACTGCAACAAACTGTAGAAATCTTCAGCTGTCTGAGTAACCTAGCATCTCATCTTCTCGTACGAAGGTGTATGTGCAGTGTGCTGTCTTGTATTGTATACCTTCAAATGCATTTAATTCTATCCATTGTTTGTTCTATCTGCTAAACATAAAATATAACAAATATAATAAGGTAGACATTTAGTTTGATGATAATCCTATATTTTCTGTGTAAACTTTTATTTTATAATAGGCAAGCTAAATCTGGCTGTATGAGCATGTTATGCATTAATAGCCGTACCCACTTATATTTTCTATTAATAGGAGCCCTGGTCTTCTTTTTTGACACCTTCAAAATTTAGAGGATATTCAATACCAAAAAGTGTGGTAAGTTGTATTGCATTGTAGTGCTCACTGTTTGTGTGTTTTAGTCGTTAAGTCCTATCCAACTCTCTGCGACCCTATGGACCACATGCCAGACACATCTTGTGTCTGGTTCTGCTAATCCATAAGGTTTTATGGCAAAGATACTGGAGTGGGTTGCCAGTTCCTTCTCCAGTTGATGGTGATTTGTCTGACCTCTCTGCTATGACCTGCCCATCTTGGGTGACCCTACATGGTATAGCTTGCAACTTTTATTTATGTACACAAGCCCATTCATCATGACAAGGTAGTGATCCAGAAGGAGGCTCACTGTTTATTTAGTAGTAATAACACCTAGCTAATGGTGTATGATGTATACATGTTGTAATTAGGTGACTTGTATCCTGCTCAGTGTAATTGTTACACTTTACTAACTTCTACAAAGCCTCGGGAGTGACAGTTTCTCATTTTCTGGAACCACACTTTTTCCCCCCCCCCCTGTACTGTCTCATGTAGGCTGTCCTGTTTCACTGCTGTTATCTGAGGTCATTCCCACTGGGGAGGGGCTTCATATTGCCAGTGTTTCATTGGGCTGCATGCAGAACCACAGCACAAACCATCTGCTTGCAGCAGCATGTGACACAAATAATGTGAAGCCCTTCCCCTGTGGGGGTGGATTTAGGTCACAGGTTTGAAACATGGCTCCCTAAATGAGAAAACAGGAAAAAAAAAATATTTTTGTATTCCCAATAACACCAAAATAAAGTCCTTTGTAGTATTTTTATAATACAATTATTGTATTTAAGAAGGTGTCATACAGTGACCTTATATAAATACATACAGGATTAATATAAGGAAAATAATGCCCCCTAAAGTTATCATACAGTTAGATCTTCACCACCAGCACACTGAACCGCAGATTAAAGTATTGAGCGACACATTAGCAATAAATGGAGCTGTACAATCAATGCTGATTAATTCTGTATTTTTTGTAGAGAAAAATAACGGGTGCAATGTATAGACCGTTCTTAATAATCTGAAAATTAAACCATCTTCCAAATGGGGTATCACTGTCCCTTTAAGCAGTCCTTAAAGCAACACTATAGTAGTAAAGTCACGGCCCAGTAAAAGTATAATTTTGCCTCTCGCTTAAAAGTAGTAGTACTTGACATTCTTATTGCAATTTGGAAATTTTCCTTTGCCTGTAAAGGGCTTTTATTTGACTTCTCTAGGACCTCCCATCCTACAGATCATGACTCTGCGTGAGGCTGGGAGACACCAGCTGTGAAACTCCATATTGCATCTTCTAATATACACCGCATGGTAAACGCTTACTACTGGTCAATGCTGTAATTTGGTGTTGGCTCGGGCACTGGAAGTTGTACTAGTTAGCCGGGAGGATAAATAGGGAGCTCCTGTCTGTGTCGGACAATACAGTGACCACTCTGAGGAGCGGTGTAAGGGAAAAGGAGCAACATGGCAACCTCCTACTGGTGGACAGAGGCAAAAAAAATATTTTGTAACTTTATAATTTGACTAATAAGGTTTTCATTGTGCTAGATGCAACTTATACGGTTTTAAAAGGTCAATGACTTATCTTACAGTTTACCTTAAATCAGGAGCTGATGGCTAGATATATGCATACGCACGTGTGTACAATATATGATCTGATCAGTCTGAACATATTGTATTCACAAAAAGAAACCAGAAATACTATTTGTCAGTACTGCATGAGCTATAAAAAAAATCTTCATTTAATTGTTTTTTTTAAACGCCTTGTCTTACTAGATGACTTTCTCTTCTGTATAATTTGATAAACTTTTCCTGCTTTTTTTTATTTTTTTCTTCTTACAGTATATCCCAAATGACCATTTATGTTTAGTCCGGATAACACCGAAAAGAAACCTTTTTAATGAGAGTTTCACCCCTTCAAACGCTGCTGTGTTCATCATGATGATGAAGCAGTGCCTGGCGAAACGCAAGGCAAAGCTTATAGACAGACTGAAGTAAGTATTCAGAACTATACACAGATGACTGTTAAGTGACCTATTCAGATTTTGTAATGACTGTTACTATATACAAATATAAATATTTTCATTTGGAAGTTGCTTAAAATGTAATTTAGTGATAGAAAAAAATAGTAAAATCATATCCTATTTTTATATTTTTTTCGGCTTAAGAGATTCTTCCACCAGTATTAGTACTTAATTACTTCATTAATGGATTAATAGTTCCTTTGAGTAATTGCTTCCTTATCAGTATGGCTTCTGAAGTGTCAATCTCTGAATAGTTACATTCTACAGATACCTCAGTAAATCCACGAATGAAGTCATCAAGTACTGATAAGAGAACCGGTGAGGTGACAGGGTCTCTTGAGCTGAGTGACGGCCAAAATGTAATACGTTCAATGCTGTTTTTCTATAACTAGATGATTTTTTTCCCCTAACTTTCAGTTGCAAATATTCACTTTGTATTCATACTTACTATCCTGCTATAATTGTTACCTCTGCAGTAGCCTTGAACTTACCTGCATTTTTAAAACTGAACATGATGATGATTAGTTGTGTTCAGTACGTGTGATAAAACGTACTGTAACGCAGGATGAAGTATCAGATTGTAATGGTCAATGTGGTCAACTAGTATCTGCATCATGGTAGATTTAGTGTGTGTGTGTATGTGTGTATATATATATATATATATATATATATAATTACAGTTGTGTTCACATTTGAACATCTAAGACCATCTTAACCTGGCTTCACTCTTGCAATTCATAACCATTTTAAACATGGCTTCCTTTAAGCTAATGCCCACTGTATTATACAGCTTTTTTGTCATTTATTTAGGCAGTGGTTTTGATGTCCCTGGAGGCATCCTTGATAAAGGTTGTGTGAGAGTGGAGTTTACCCTTCTGCAGGAATAACTCCATTATTATTGAAATCTGTCTTCTATTGAGAATTTTCGTCTAATTCCAAAGAACTCCTTCTCTACTCACCCTTTTCTCCTCTTGCCACCCCTACCTTCACTTCACTGAGACCTTAAGATAAGCATAAAGGATCACTGTGATCATAAATTACAATTGTACTTTTTTTTTTTTTTAAGAACTAGTCATGAAGAAAACAATAATACAGTCCGTTATTTTTTATGCTATTGTGGAATCTACATCCTGAGATAGGATGAGACTTTGAATGCAAAGAGGAAGAATCTGCACAATAGTAATGCATCAGTAATTACTCTCATTAGCACTAATGTAGACCTCATTTATTTACAAGGAAACGCCCTGTTGAATCTGCAGTAAAGAATGATTGCATATAAATGTAAAGACTGATTACTTTTTTACTTTCTATGTTTAATTATTCAAAATACCATATAAAAACTAATGTAAGGTGTTTTTGCCATGGTCAGTAATTGTTTCTTCTCTTTTTTTTTATTTTAGTTCCTGGGATCCAGGTAATGGACAAACGCTGTTACGTCAGTTGGAAATCCCTGAGTACATCGCAACAGGGAACCTGTACCCAGATCAATATAAAAGACTCTTTGAAGCTATGCTCAGTTCTGAAGATTTCAGCAAAAGTTGGCTCTATAATGAGATCTTTGAAAATGTAGACTGTGGGTTTTGAAGAAAGCCTTTTTTTACACCATAGACTCAAAAAAGATGAATTAAAAATGACATCGAAGCACTAAATTAATGTTCCCGGGGAAGCAAATAATTGTTGAAAAGAATGTAATTAACATTGGTATCAATAGTGTAAAAATACTGTTTACTTATTGGAAAAAATGGAGTCTTCCATTTATGTAAAATATAATTAAGAATGTATATATGTTTACAAAGATATAAGGAAAACCTGCACTATATTTTCAATTACAAAGGTCTCAACAACATGTCTGTCTGTTTTTGTTCTTCCTTTCTTTCCAACTTTAAGGGAAGAAGAGTTTTTTTTTTTTTTTTTTTTTTTATAGGCACATGTGTCATTTAGGATTGTATTTGAAGAACTGGCGTGGCTGGGCGCTTAAAATCCTTAGTTTGTTCCATTCAACTTGTTGCAATATCCCAGAATAGGGGAACAGACAAAGTTATTGTAGGTATTAAGGGACATTACATGGGTTGAACAAGTCGTGGTTATTTAAAACCATGTTATATCTAGCATAATGAAAGCCTGGTTAGCCCAATTATATATAAGTTTGAATTAATATTTTTGTTTTTTAAATGTATTTACACTCACTTCTGTTGGGCTGCCATCTCTGCCTCTCTCCCTCCTCCCATTCTTCTGTCACTGTGTGTGGTGGGCAGTAAGTTGTAAATATCCATATTACATCTTCTAGTGCAAACAACCAGCCGCTCATAGTGTAGTGCTTTCATTATGCTGGATGAAACCTTTTAAATTGACATATTTACCACTACATAGTCTCTTTAAATTAAAGGGATGTTGGTAATTACAGACTCTTGCAATGAAATGCATCAAAGAAACAAACTAATATGCTGTGCTTAACATTCATACTTTCCTTATTGCGTTTCTCTTCTGAGAAGAATAGCTTTGGATTCTATTACACCGCTGCCTTAACCATCTTTCTTCTACATTATATATTTGTATGCAAGTTAAAGAGTCCCTTTGCACATAATAAAATACCCTGTAATCCAAGAGACAAGTAAGTTTGCTCCTGTGTTTATAAGTATTTTTGTGTTTAAAAATGCAGATTTCTTATTGTTATACTTTGATATCTATATACAGAATAGGTCTAGGTATACCAAATACATTGGCACTTAGTGAGGTAAATTGCCCTTTAATGTTTTAACATAGTAATTATACTAAGTCATCTGCATGGTGTGAAAGAGCACAAGATTGCATATTAAAATGATCTATTTTTGTTACACTAATAACAGATATAAAATCTGAAGTTTTAAATATCTGTTCACATATTAGTCTTGATAGGACAGTTTCCCCCTGGACTCAGTTTACACTGTACTGAACAGTTGACCCATAGTTTTCCTGTATAGGTGAGTCAGTATTTTATGCCTGCACAGATAGATGTGTAAAGGGTTACATTTTTGTTTGCTAGGACCACCTCCAAGGAGCTGTGTCGTACGTCTGCATTGCTCAAATTCCAGAGAGGTAAGAGGGCAGAAACCTGAATTTTCTGGCTTATGGAGAAATAGAACCAGTTCCCTTCAAACTGGAAATATAAGCAGTCCGACAAAGCCTTACCATTGACTTGAAAGGGAGACGCACTCCTGCATTCTGATTCGTTGCAGTAATGAAGCATATGTGGATCAGTCTGTGGGCAGGCTGTTATACATGTAAACAGATTTTGTCAGTGAAAAATTAACATTTCAAAAAGTATTTCAACATACTTTTATGAGATCTTTACAGTGATATGGTCCAGATTGTGCTGAATTTTGTGACCCTTTAACTTGGTGTGGTATGTCTTTTATTTTTGGTTGTCTTTTACTAATACATAAGCTCAACTTACTTCACCTACTGAAAATGTTTTTGGGTACATGGCATAATAATGTGTTGTTCCTTATAATCAAGGATGTTGTTTCAAGGAGTTGTGTCATGATGACTATACTGTAAAGTATACTAGTCCACAACAATTATCAATTTTTAAGGTATGGCATGAAAAGCCTTAACAATTTTACAGGACCCTAACCTACAAAAAGAAAGAAAAGCTTTTAAAGACTTGCTAAGATACCCCAAATGGTAAACTCTAGTGCTTATATATCTCAGGTTAGGTCAATTGGAAAATAAAACTTAGCTTTTATTGTTGAAATTTAAAATAATGACTTGATGATAATGTTTTTATATTTTGTTATAAAATATGTTGATTAAAACTATGTACAACTTCGCTATAGTGGAGTATTGGATTACAGCCTTGGAGTATGGAGACACACTCGGTGATATTGTTGACCAACCAAACTTATAAATATAGGTATTAATACAAAAACCACCCAGGGTTCAAACCAACTTTATGTCCACAAGCATATCAAACAGGATCCCTTTGTCATCAGGGCCATAACAAGGCACTATGCCTCATACACATACAGTCATCAATTATATACAAAAAACTCACAGGACAGACAACCTCCAAGAGAAGAGAGGGCATGCCAACCAACAAGTAGAAAAGAAAACCTAAAATTTTGTCGCACTACACAATATTAACAAAACGTGTTAGAATATCATATTAATGGTGCTTATCTACTATAAATGAAAGCTGTGATATGAGGCAATGCAGATTTTCCTTCAATTCTAATGGTATCAGTCCAAGTATGGATGAATGATGAGCTGCAAAGTAAATCATCTTGTTAAAGTGTAAAAAAAAATATATATATATGGTGATAGTAAGTAAGTTTGGGTTATTTTAATACATGCATAAATATTGTACTTACAAAACATAAAGGCCAGTCATTTACTTAATACGAAAAAAGTAATGGCATAAGACATATTTAGAACATATTTTAATAATGCATGTATTATGGCAGATTAAACTTTTGTTAGCCTTAATTTTATCAAAATATGTTTTACATATGTATTTTGTCAGATAATTGACTTTATTAGTATTAAGTAGATAACCGTTGATTAATATCATAACCTGTGTCTAAGGTCTGTATTATCTTAACAGGAGTGTGTACTGTCAGCATTTGTTTGCTGATCAATTTTTTTGTGCTTCTCTCCAATTTTGTTTAATAAACTAGTATAAAAGTAAGGCAAATATAATGTGATGAGAATCTGCAGAGATAACATGAGGCAGAAAGGTAGAAATGGGGAGAAAAAAAGAAAAGAAAGTAGTACTTGTAGTACAGAAAGAGTGCTAGATAACTGGAAGTGGTGGAGTCAAACACAGCTAAGGAAGTCAAGCATGCCTGGGATAAGCACAAGATTTTTTAGGCTTCATAAGCCAGACAAGCCATTTTTGTTATCTGTCATTAAACAGATGTTTTGATATTTCTAAGCTTAAGGGAGGAGAAGAAAGAAATAGACACACAAGTGAGAGAGTGAAAGACAATGGCAGAAAGAGACAAGGCAGGGAGAGAGAAGTGTTTAGGATAGGAGATAAGGGAAAAGAAAAGAGGGAGAATAAGGAAAGCAGAAAATATATTGGATGGAGCAAGAGAAAATAAAATAAGGAAAGATGAGTAGATGGTAGGGAGGAGAGGCAGAGGTTAACAAAAGTGAGAAGAGAAAGGGTACGAGAATGTAGGGAAGGAGAGCGAAAAGGAAGAGAGAAAGGTCTAGAGTTTGTGAGAAGAGGGGAGAGGCTAAAGGGAGGAATACAAGGGATATGTGGGAGAGAAGGGAGCAAGAGATGCTACATAAGGGTTTATGCTGATGACGTCCCATTGTTTGCCCCTAAAAAAATTACAGTCAATACAATTTTAAGCCATGACAATGCTGTTTGCAACACAATGTGAAGGTTTTTGTACTGTGAGGACCTTCGGCGCTCATTGCGAGCCTCTCCTCTGGTGTACTTTTGCTCCTCTGAGCAGCCTCTGCGCTTATCACAAAGACAGATACATATGCCTCTATTTTTGTAAATAGTAATCAATTAATTAGTTACTTAATGAATTAATATACTTTATCTATTTGTAAATAATATATCCATCAATCAATAGGCTGAAGAGCTAACAATCTTTTTTCATTTTCCCGCAGCATATAATGTCCAGTTGGACTGTTGCTGGCCTGTGGAGATATTTTTATGAATGTCCCAACTGTGCATTAGAAGCCTGTGTGCGCGAGGGCAAACCATTGGTTTATTTGTGATTTGCAAGTTAAGAGTGTAGAGTAGCTTTGTTTGTGTGTGCTACGTGGTTCGCGAGTATTTGGCGTCCTTTGTAGTAGTGTATCTTGTATCTCGTACGTTCCTGTTTGAAAGTGGTATGCGGTTGGCAGTGTGTTGCGCGGTCCAGGGTCGTGTAGCCTCGTTTTCATTTTTTGGGGCCGCCATTTTTTTTTCTCGCTTTGCTGATTTTCAAATTTCGAAACTCTTTAAAATCGACTTAAATTCGCGTTCCACCTCACTTCCAGACGTCCTGGCTGTTCCCCCGTGCTGTGTGTTTTTTGGTGTTTTTCGTGTATTTTGATTTTCACGGTTAGGCTGTTGACTTTGTATTTTTACTACCTCATATTTTTTTTTCTAAGTCCTGTGTCTCATATTTTATTTTATCTAAGTCCCACGTCTCGTAATGTTTTTTTTTTCTAAGTCGCGCGTTCGTCAACTGCTTGCAGTCTAACAGCCTTATTAAACTGTGAATCGGGCAATTGATTATGGCTCTATAAAAGCACATAGGATATTTTTTTCTTTACAGAAGTGTTTAGTTAGTGAACTTCTATGCAAAAGCAAGCTCTTCAGTAACTAAAGTCTTATTTTTAAAAAATATGCTATGTGCTTATATAGAGCACTATTCAGTTGGGCAAATGGCAATTTAATAAGTCAGGCAATGAGTACCTTTGGCGCTCACTGGCCAAGTGCTGTCGGTTGTATTGCCTTAACGGCTTGCCTCGCTATGCAAGGCTCGCAGGCGAGTTAGTGCCTTAATGGCTCACCTCGCTTTGCGAGGCTCGCATGCGATGAGCACTTTTGGTGCTCATTGCTCAAGTTCTGTGCGTGTTGGTGCCTTAACAGCTCGCCTCGCCTTTGGCACTCATCGCCTAAGTGCTGCGAGTTAACAGCTCGTACGCACCACGCAAAGCGTGACAACGTCTCGTAGTTCGACAATTATAATATGTGATAACTATAACAACATTTATGCAAAGAAGAAAGAAAACTGATTCAGAGGAAAACACAGAAATGCATCTGTGCTATAGTCATGGATGGCTTGGAATCTACTGTTGTGTTTAGCTCCCTAAACACTGGCAAGTTTCCATCCTATTTAAAACACACCATAATTACACCCATTCTTAAGCCCTCATCTGACCCAGCTTCCTCCTCCAACTATGGCCCTATCTCTCTACTTCCCCTGGCTTCTAAACTGCATGAGCAGTGTACAATCGCCTCACTCAATTTGTTTCCTCCAATTCCCTTCTTGACGCCTTCCAATCTGTATTCTGGGCCCAACACTCTACAGAAACAGCCCTCACAAAAGTCACCAATGACTTGCTAACCACCAAATCAAAGGGTCACTTCTCTATTCGAATTCTCCTGGATCTCTCTGCTGCCTTTGATACAGTTGACCACCTTCTTCTAATAACTCTCCTCTCTTTTGGCATCCAGGACACAGCTCTCTCATGGTTCACATCCTATCTAGAAGATTGTACATTTAGTGTCTCCTTCTCTGGCACCTCTTCTTCACCTCTCTCTCTGTCTGTTGGCATACCCCAAGGTTCAGCCCTAGCCCCCCTCCTCTTCTACATCTACACATCCTCCCTTGGTACCCTTATAAAATGCTTTAGATTTCAGTATCATCTCTATGCAGATGACACTCAAATCTACCTCTCTGCACCCGATCTATCCCCTTCTGTTTTAGCTCAAGTTTTCAACTGCTTCTCTAGCATAACCTCCTGGATGTCTACCCGTCAACTCAAACTCAAAATGTCTACGAGTTAACTCATTATCTTTCCACCCTCTACTACAGCTTTCACTCCTCAAATATCTCTCACTGTTGACAACGCCATCATTACTCCCACCTCCCAGGCCCTTTGTCTTGGCGTTCTACTGGATCCCGCCCTCTCTTATTCCTCGCATACAAACAATAAAATCTTGTCAGCTTTACCTAAAAAACATCTCCAAAATTTGTCACTATCTTACAGAAGATACAGATAAAATGTTAATACACTCTCTCATCATATCTGGCCTCGACTACTGCAATTCACTCCACAAATCTTATCACCTTCAGCCATGTACAACTGTACACTCCAAAGCTAAATAACACTTACACCCACAATTTACAGTACAACACACAGACACCTCCACTTGACTAAACATATTGCTTTCACAATGCCATCTTGCATTTGTCACCCTCTTGTATCACACCTAAAACCTTAGATTGTAAGTTTGCAAGTTTTCAATCTTCTGTCAGTGCCTTGGAAACAAGCACTATGTACATTTGATGTTAAGCTCAAAAACAGGGCCCTGCATTATTTATGTGTTAATACATATAATAGAACTTGCATGGACTAGAATATAAAATGTATAGATTTATTTTCATATTGCATTATTTCTGTAATGCGAGTCCGATTGTAACTCGGACTTCAAAACCGTAAGCGATTGAAATGTAATCTCCATGTTTTAGTGACGTAGTGATGAAGGTCTCTTTTACTATTGGCTCCGACCAAACCCATAACTACAAGTTTTAATAATTTCTCATGTTCACGCCAGGAAATGCTACGTGCCGAAGCATGGTTTATGGATTTGTATTCCGGCCATGTCTTTGCAGCCTTTTCTAATTTAACTAGCGAATTGCCCGTCAAAAAATGACGGCAATGAAATTGTAAGGTAGCTAAATTAGTAAATGAATATAGTGTACCTATTTTGAAGCATTGTGATGAAGAGCTGGCAATCTGTGTTGATGTTGCTGCAGCATTAGTGGTGTGGAGCTGCTGTATAAGCATGCTGAATGTGTGCAGTGTAACACTGTGCGTGCGCGAGACCAAACCGTTAGCGTAGTCGTGTACTTCCGCATTGGTGTAAAATGGCGAGTAATGTGTGGTATAGGTCTGTATCGGAATATCCGTAGGTGTTTTGTGGTGTTTTGCGAGTTTCTTGTGGTGTTTTGCGAGTTTAGAGTGCTGTAGCCTCGTTTTCGTTTTGTTCGGCGGCCATTTTTTCTCTCGCTTCGTTTTTTTTTTTAGTCTCTAAAGTGTTTTATTTCGAGTAAAATCGAGGTGTAAGTTGCATTTTTGAGGTCCTGGGTGCTCCCTCTTGGTGTAGGTAAGTTTTTTATGTATGTGCTGTGTGTATGTATTGTGTTTTAAATGTTTGTATGTCGGCGTGTTGCGTCCGATGTTTGCGAGGTCGTAATGTGTGGTAACGTGTTTCGTACGTTGTTTGCGTGCCTCGTAAAATTTAGCGACTGTCGTAATTTGTGTGTCGTGTTTTTTGAGTAGCGACGTGAATTTTGCGAGGGTTTGAGGCACTTGCCCAGTGACCTCTCCAGCAACTGAGTCCCTCGCTTCGCGAGGGGCCTCAGTTGCTGACATGGAGCGCCTTCGGCGCTCCATGCCAGCAACTGAGACCCGTGCCCAGTGACCTCGCCAGCAACTGAGGCCCTCGCTTCGCGAGGGGCCTCAGTTGCTGGCATGGAGCGCCTTCGGCGCTCCATGCCAGCAACTGAGACCCGTGCCCAGTGACCTCGCCAGCAACTGAGGCCCTCGCTTCGCGAGGGGCCTCAGTTGCTGGCATGGAGCGCCTTCGGCGCTCCATGCCAGCAACTGAGGCCCTTGCCCAGTGACCTCGCTACGCGAGGGCCGCGGCTCGCTGCGCGAGCCGCGGCCCTCGCTTCGCGAGGGCCGCGGGCTCGCTATGCGAGCCCGCAAGCGTGAGCAACGACTCGTACGCTCACAACTATATATGTGATCGCTCTGTAACTCCAGCAAATTTCAAGACATAAGGGCTGTACGACGGCCACTGCGGGCTTTGAATTTTATAGGGCCTTAAGTGTATTGAATAGGGAGCTAAGACTTAAATTAATTTTTAAGATGCCATAGCTCATTAAACAGTTGATGATGTCACGACACCTGCAGCTGACATCATAGAAGCTTCAAAATAAATAATTCCATGGTTGTCACAGTGACTGAGTAACACAGCTGATCTGTCTTAGTAGTTACCAGAAGACAGTGAATTGCTGGTTGCTTTCCAGTTGTTATGTATTCGCTTCAGGTTCAAGTCCAGTGTCGGAGAACATCTACTTACACTAATAGAAGACACTGTATTCTGTAAAGTTAAACTCTTCAAGCCTTTGACAAAGTCACTTTAAGTGACGAAACAATGGACCACTGATTTTTGAAGGAATGGTATTGTGATTAAGCCACATTTTTACTCACTGTTTTTTGTGCAAGTACATTTGCATGATGCTGACCGCGAGGCTCTTGATTAATCAGAAAACTATAACAACATATACAGGGGGTTGTAAATTAGGAATGTATTACAGATTGGGTATAAATGAATATAACTTATCACAAGTCCTTCGCTTTTTTGTCCTCATATTTCGATTATTTTTGTGATGTCCATGTAAGCGTGTGGAGTATTATTTTTTATTCATTCCTCTCACATGCCTTTTTCCTTGTTTTTTAAATCATATGAGCCTCTAAATTAAGGCACACCAATGATTTGTCTCAACTAAAATGAGGTTTGCCTTCAATCATTAAACATAGCACTTGTATATACTTGCAGTATCAATTAGCAGGGCAAGTCACTTAGCTATAAAGTGTGCATTTGTTTAGCACACTGAATCAGAGCATATTCACTATAAATAACATAAGACGCATATGCTATTCAGTTATAAAGAGTGCACTTATTAAACACATTGTACCAGAGTATATTCCCTATAACTAGCAAGTTTATTTATTTATTTTTTGACCGTATACAACATCACCAATTTCAACACAAATCTGTGCCTGTTAATTGATAGTTATTCTGTTGGTATAACACTGGAGCATTAGACTCCAATAGTATATTTATTGGTTACACAATATACTTTATTTAAAGGCATTTGCATTTCCTCGTTTATATCATATTCTATATTAATCAACTAGAATATTAGCCTAATGTTGAGATTCTTTTTAAATGCAGCATTTTTTCAAATTCTCTAATATAGATTATGTAAATTAACGTCATGATTTTTTTTCTAGCTCTTCCTAATCTTCTTTTTCTCAAATCACTAATGTTAAACTCAAAAAAAGTCTGACCCAACTTGCAGTGTCACCATGGCTAATCTGCCAGTACCTGAACAGGTCAGTGAGTTGCTTTTACAGTCTGAAAATATTCCACCAGAAAAACATGATGACTATTACACTGAGCTAAAGGCTTTCTCTAAGTCACATCAGTGTCTTCATGTAATCCTGAATCAAGAAGACGATCCAGAATTGTGCTTCCTTTGGTCGCAACTATTTTTTCCTATAAAGGAATCTCCGGAAGACAACTCTGAAGATGGCACTGACGATGAGTTCTTGCCTTTAGAGACACAGATAGCAAAAATAAAAGATGAAACATTGGACCAAAGTGTTATCAGCCGACAGTGTTCTGGTGATCTCTACCAATAATGAAGCTGTGTTTAGCGGAGAGAAGGATGAGGAACAATTTTCAAGTGATGATATTGTGGTTATCTCTCCCACTAATGATGACATTCTGGTCATCTTGGATGAAAAGAATAGCGGAGATAGAAATTGTTTTCTGGAACATGTATGAATTGGAATCCACAGTCTATTCCATTTTTAGATGTAGTTCTGATGGGAAGCAAAAAAAGTGTAACATCAAAGTTATATTGCAAACCCACAGATACCAACGGATATCTACATGCGTCCAGCGGACATGACACAAAATGTATTAAGAATATCCCTTTTGGTCAGTTCAGGAGTATCCGAAACAACTGCACGGAGCTGACAGATTACAACAAAAAGATTAAATGTTCTAGTACAGAATTTTTTTGAAAAGGGATATAATAAGTCACTGGTCCAAAAAGCCCAACTTCAATGCCATAATTTAAACAGAAGCAATTTATTTAGGAAGAAACCAGTTTCTACTACGGCCGCTTAGAAAGAGAAAAGTTTTAGATTCCTCACAAGATTTAACAAGGCATCTCAGGCCATTAGGGGTTGTCTCAAGAAACTGTGGCTGATCCTAAAGGAGGATAAGATCTTAAAAGACATTTTACCCACTAAACCACAAGTAATTTTTAAGAAGAACAGAAACTTAAAAAACATTCTAGCTCCCAGTGAAATAAAAACACAAAAGAACCAACAATCATGACACAACTGGCTCCAGCACACCACACGGACATACAGATGTAGACAAAAAAATGCACTGTATGCAGACATCTGAAGAAAGAACATAGAAACAAGGTGCGTTCCACACATCGAAAGAAGGAATTTAAAATTAAAGACCTTACAAATTGCAACACTGATTTTTTGATGTATGTCATCACATGCCATTGTGGGAAACAATATGTGGGTAGGACTAAAAGATCCATTAAAACAAGATTTAGGGAACATGTGTATAACTATTTCTAGGGGAACACTCACCAATGGCTTTTCCGCTCATCACCCACAGAAACATACAAGGTGTCATGGTCCAGGCCGTAGAGCGAATTAGGTTACCTAAAACAGGAGGCAACAGATTACTATTGCTTAGACGTGCAGAAACAAAATGGATCCACTCAATGGAATCCTTAAAACCTGAGGGTAACAGAGATATCGACCTAGCAGCTTTTCTAGAATCCTGAATTTGTAGACATCCACTATTCAATAGTCATTTCAGATGAAAAGGTAAATTAGTGAGTTATTATATTTAAACTAGCGACTTGCCAATCAAAAATGATGGGGCAATAAAATTTGAAGCCATGGGAATGCTGTTTGACAAACAATGTAAACCTTTTTGTACTCCGAGGACCTTTGGCGCTCAATGCGAGCCTCGTGTTGAGCGCCTTCGGCACTAATCGCGTGGCTTGCAATATACGCCTCTCATATACTTTTACTCCTCTGAGCACCTTCGTCACTCATCAGAAATACATTTTTATCTATATTTAGTTAACCAATACTGAATTAATTATTTCTTGAATAAATTAATATACTTTACCTATTTGTAATTAATATATCCAGCAATTAATAGCCTGAAGAGCTAACAATGTGTTTGTATTTTCCGGTAGCATACAATGTACAGTTTGAGTGTTGGTGCTCTGATGATAAAGTGTAATGAATGTCCCAACTGTGCATTAGAAATAGGCTACATGCGCGAGAGAAAGCTGTCGGTTTAGTTGTGTAAAGCGCCATTGTAGGTCGTAATGTTATTAACGTGTTACCCGGCTCGCGAGCATTTTCCGTCTTTTGTAATAGTGTATTTTGTATTTCATACATTTCTGTGTGAAAGTGCTACGTGTTTGGCAGTGTTTTGCTCATTCCGGGGTCATATAGCCTAGTTTTCATATTTTTTTGGGCGGCCATTTTTTCTCTTGCTTTGGCAATGTTCGAGTGACGAAACGCGTCGAAATCGCTTTAAATTCACGTTCCACATTGCTCCCAGATGTCCTGGCTGTTCCCCAGTGCTGTGTGTGATGTTTTTGTATTATTTTTGTGTGTATTTATTGTGTTTTGATTGTTTTTGTGTTATCGCGGTTCTGCCCTTAACCTCGTATTTTTTTTTCAAAGTTCCGCGTTTGTCAACTGCTTGTAGGCTAAGGCGATTTTGCATTTAGTAAGTGTTTGGTGGCTAAGTCCCGCCTTTGGTGCTCATCGCCTTTGTGCTGCGAGTTTTAGTGCCTTAATGGCTGGCCTCGCCGTTAACGGCTCACCCTGCTTCCCGCTCATCACCTAAGTGCCTAGCGTTAACGGCTTGCCTTGCTTCGCGAGACTCGCAAGCGATAAGCCCCTTTGGCGCTCATTGCCTAACTCGTAACGTGATGCCGTCTCGTAGTTTGACAACTATTATATGTGATTCTATATTTTTTATAAAAAAAACTTTTTTTATTTATTTTTTATTTATTTTATTTCACAACACTGCAAAAAGCGTAGCACTTTACACATCACACTACGACCTACAAGATACACTATTACAAAAGCCGGAAAATGCTCACGAGACGCGTACCACATTAATAACATTACGACTATACAATTCCACTTTACACAATCAACCAACGGCTTTACTTCGCGCACACAGCCTATTTAGAATGCACAGTTCAAACACTCATTACACTTTATAAGCAGGGGGCACCAACACTCATAATGTATATTCTATGCAGACGCAAAATACAAACAGATTGTTAGCTCTTCAGCCTATTGCTCGCTGCATATATCAATTTTAAATAATTAAAGTATATTAATTTATTGAATAAATCATTAATTATTACTTAACTACATATACATAGAAATATATATCTCTCTCAAAGGACCAAAAGACAGGAGATTCTGCGCTCATTGCGAGCCATGCGATGAACGCCGAATGCGCTCAGCGCAAGCCTCACAATGAGCGCCGAAGGTCCTGAGGATCGCAATAAGAGCCGAAGGAGCTCATTGCGAGACATGCAATGAGCGCTGAAGGCGCTCAGCGCAAGCCTCGCAATGAGCGCAGTAGGTCCTCACAGTTAAAAATCTATATTTGCCCTCAAATATATGTGCAACACAATAAAAACCCATAAAATACACACACAATCACACAAGCATCACACATATGCCACACACAAGCCAATTAGATTGCATTACAACACTGCTTGTGAGCTTAGAAATTTGTATTTTATAAGTTTTTATTGTGTTAAACATATATTTAAAGCACTTTCTGTCATGACTTTCACTGATTTCCATTCCAGCTCAACATCTTTGTGATCCTGTGTTAAACAGGAAAAATGCCATTGCACGACTGAGTAATAAGTGATGTGATCACAAGGATATTGAGCTGGAATGAAAATCAGTGAAAATCATGACAGAAAGTGCCCACGGTTGTGTAGCCTCGTTTTCGTTTTTTTTGGCCTCCATTTCTTTTTATGCGTGGCACGCAGGCGATAAATACCTTCACTAATTAAAAAGTTCTTTAAAAAAAATGCTATGTGATTATATAGAGCCCCCTTCATTCGGGCGAATTGCAGTTTAATAAGGCTGTAAGGCGATCCCACGTTTCCTACGTGTTTGGAGACTAAGTCCGGCATGTTTCATTGCCTCCACAACAAATTATATGCAGAAATCAGATGATATATATATCCTACATACCCAAGAAATTGCATGCAGAAACCTGACCTAATAAGTAACTCACATTATAGGTCCAAACCGGAGTCCATAACACAATTTCTGGTGGCATAGGAACTGGGGGGATGAGGGGAACAAATCCCCCCAGATTAAATGAATAGGGGACACAGAAAGTAACAAAATTGTAAACATACTTAAAAATATATATCATATTGTATATATATAATTGTAATACAGCATGCATAAGCTTAAAGGAAGCCATGATTGATAATGGCTAAGGAATGAAGAGTGAGGCATTTGTGGCCATATTTGTGTGTCCCAGCTCAACTTCCCAGAATGCAGTGTAATAACTGTTTTTCTTGGAACTCTGAGCTGGAAGCAGGTTTTTTAACTTGCTTTAGACATTCAGATGTGAACACAGATGTACTTTTTATTTACTATATATATATATATATACACAGATATATATGTATTATATATGTGTATATATATATATATATATATTTTTTTTTTTCTTAAATTGTGGGGCAAGGGGCATTGAGAATTTAAACAAACATTTTTAAAAGTTTTTCTGCGCCACTGCAGCAATGGGGTCCCCCAAGCGCTGGGGGCTGGTGCATTGCACCGGGGCCCCAGATGGTAGATCCGCCCCTGCTACCTGTCCTGGGAGTAAAGTTGAATCATCTACTCCTACGCCCACGGTTAACAAACATACATCTCTAGCAATAAAACTTTTATTTAAAAATAGAAAATAAAAAATTAATTGCAAACGAGAGTAAGACTAACCCTGAAATATTTTTTAAGTATATTAATGGGAAGAAGGCGAGGAAGGAAGCTATAGGAACATTACAATGTGACACAGGCCGTCTGAAAATTAGTGACCAGGAAAAGGCAGATGAGGTAAATGGGGTCTTTTCTTCGGTATACACAAGGGAGGTACCAGTGGTTGGGACACTGCAACAAAATGGGGCTACACTACCTTCACCAAATAACTGGTTAACGCAGGAATAAATCCAAAAGAGGTTGAAAAAAAAAATGTTAATAAAGCCCTGGGTCCTGATGGAATATATCCAAGGGTACTGAGGGAACTGGGTTCTGTAAGAGCCAAACCATTATATTTAATTTTTCACGATTCACTCAACACAGGGTCTCTACCAGATGTGAAAAAGCAGATGTGATACCTATATTTAAGAATGGAGCAAGAGCAAATCTGGGGAATTATAGACCAGTGAGCCTCACATCTGTAGTGGTAAAGCTTTTAAAAGGGTTAATAAGGGATAGTATACAAGAATATGTCTATTTGAACAGGATTATAAGTGTTAGCCAACATGGATTTATGAGGCATAAGTCATGTCAAACAAACTTAATTAGTTTCTATGAGGAGGTTAGTAGGAACTTGGATCAAGGCAACTCAAAGGATGTAGTCTATTTGGATTTTGCAAAGGCTTTTGATACAGTGCCACATGGGAGACTATCGTGCAAACTAAGGGATACAGGAATTGCAGTAAATATCTGCTCATGGATTGAGAGCTGGCTAAAAGACAGGAAGCAAAGGGTTGTTGTAAATGGAACATACTCCGTTTGGACTAATGTGGTAAGTAGGGTTCCTCAGGGTTCAGTATTAGGTCCTCTCCTTTTTAACATATTAATTAATGACTTAGAGGTAGGACTGGAAAGTAGTGTCTCAATTTTTGCTGATGACACAAAGTTGTGCAAGGTAATTATATTAGATAATGATGTGTTTTCCCTTCAAAGGGATTTACATAAAATTGAGGAATGGGGATCTAAATGGCAGATGAGATTTAATATGAATAAATGTAAAATTATGCATCTGGGAAGGAAACATGCAATTTATAATCTTAATGGAGCAAATATACCGGTATCAGATATTGAAAGGGATTTGGGAGTACTTGTGGACATCCACCTAGGTAACAGTGCTCAAAGCCAAGCAGCAGCTGTAAAGGCAAATAAAATATTAGCATGTATTAAGAAGGGTATAGAAGCACGGGAAGCAAATATAATTCTGCCACTATACAAATCTCTAGTACGCCCTCATTTGGAATATGGAGTTCAATTTTGGGTACCACTTCATAAAAAGTACATTTTAGAGCTGGAAAACTAATTAGGGGAATGGAGGGGCTAAGTTATGAAGACAGACTAACCAAATTAAGCTTATTTTCTCTAGAAAAAAGGCGTCTAAAAGGAGATATGATTACTTTATATAAATATATCCAGGGTCAGTATAAAGAATTGTCAACTGAGCTTTTTGTACCAAGAGGTTTTCAACTGACAAGGACACCCCTTGAGGTTAGAAGTAAAAAGATTCCACCTTAAAGAAAGAAAAGGGTTCTTCACAGTAAGGGTGGTTAATCTGTGGAATTCTCTACCAGAGGAGGTGGTGACAGCGGATTCAATAGATAACTTTAAAAGGGGACTGGATTTATTTCTAATTAAGAAGGGAATTAAGGATTATCCTGGATAATTAGAGCAAGTATATTCTTCCAGGGAGAAATTCGATCGCCAGTAGCTGGGGTCAGGAAGGAATTTTTTTTTTTTTCCTTTTGAGACTATTGGCTAAGTTTCACTTGGGTTTTTGTGATTAATAATTAATTAACAATTAACAACTAATTAATTAATAGCTAATCCTCATATTGCAGATCACAGGAGATCTTAAAAGGTTGAACCTGATGAACTGAAAGTCTTTTTTCAACCTTAATTACTATGTAACCATGTAAGTACCGTATTTATCGGCATATAACACACACTTTTTCTCCCTGAAAATAGGGGGCAAATCATAGGTGTGTGTTATACGCCGTTATTCCCTCCCCCCTCCTCATCCTCAACCTCCCTCCTTACTCTAAACCCCCCTCCTCATTCTAAACCCCCCCTCTCCTCAACCTAAACCCCCCTCCTCCTCAACCTAAACCCCCCTAAATACCTCACTTACCTGCTTCTGCTCCGGCCTCCGCTCCGCTCCTTGACCCAGTGACGTCACATGCGCGCCAGCGCGCCACGTCATTAGCATATACCGGGTGTGAGGAGGGGGGTTAGAATGCGGAAGGGGGTGTAGAATGAGGAGGGAGGTTGAGGATAGGGGGGTTGAGGTTGAGGAGGGGGTTGAGGATAGGGGGGTTGAGGAGGGAGGATGAGGATGGGGGTTTGAGGAGGGGGTTTGAGGAGGGAGGTTGAGGATAGATGGGTTGAGGAGGGAGTTTGAGGAGGAGGTTGAGGATGGGGGGTTGAGGAGGCAGGTTGAGGAGGGGGTTGAGGATGAGGAGGGGGGTTGAGGATGAGGAGGTGGGTTGAGGATGAGGAGGGGGGTTGAGGATGAGGAGTTGAGGTTGAGGAGGGGGGTTGAGGTTGAGGAGGGGGGATGAGGATACGGGGGTCGAGGAAGGAGGATGAGGATTGGGGGGTTGAGGAGGGGGTTTGAGGAGGGAGGGTGAGGATAGGGGGGTTGAGGAGGGAGGTTGAGGAGGAGGTTGAGGATGGGGGGGTTGAGGAGGGAGGTTGAGAAGGGGGTTGAGGATGAGGAGGGAGGTTGAGGATAAGGAGGGGGGTTGAGGATGAGGAGGGAGGTTGAGGATGAGGAGGGGGGTTGAGGATGAGGAGGGGGGTTGAGGATGAGGAGTTGAGGTTGAGGAGGGGGTTGAGGTTGAGGAGGGGGGATGAGGATAGGGGGGTTGAGGAAGGAGGATGAGGATTGGGGGGTTGAGGAGGGGGTTTGAGGAGGGAGGTTGAGGGGGGGTTGAGGATGGGGGGGGTTGAGGAGGGAGGATGAGGAGGGAGGTTGAAGAGGGGGTTGAGGATGAGGAGGGAGGTTGAGGATAGGGGGGTTGAGGAAGGAGGATGAGGATTGGGGGGATGAGGATGGGGTTTGAGGAGGGGGGTTGAGGATAGGGGGGTTGAGGAGGGAGGTTGAGGAGGGGGTTGAGGATGAGGAGGGAGGTTGAGGATGAGGAGGGGGGTTGAGGATGAGGAGGGGGGTTGAGGATGAGGAGTTGAGGTTGAGGAGGGGGGTTGAGGTTGAGGAGGGGGGATGAGGATAGGGGGGTTGAGGAAGGAGGATGAGGATTGGGGGGTTGAGGAGGGAGGATGAGGAGGGAAGTTGAGGAGGGGGTTGAGGATGAGGAGGGGGGTTGAGGAGGGGGTTTGAGGAGGGAGGTTGAGGATAGGGGGGTTGAGGAGGGAGGTTGAGGAGGAGGTTGAGGATGGGGGGTTGAGGAGGGAGGTTGAGGATGGGGTTGAGCATGAGGAGGGAGGTTGAGGAGGGGGGTTGAGGATGAGGAGGGAGGTTGAGGATGAGGAGGGGGGTTGAGGATGAGGAGGGGGGTTGAGGATGAGGAGTTGAGGTTGAGGAGGGGGGATAAGGATAGGGGGGTTGAGGCAGGAGGATGAGGATTGGGGGGTTGAGGAGGGGGTTTGAGGAGGGAGGATGAGGGGGGGTTGAGGATGGGGGGTTGAGGAGGGAGAATGAGGAGGGAGGTTGAGGAGGGGGTTGAGGATGAGGAGGGAGGTTGAGTATAGGGGGGTTGAGGAAGGAGGATGAGGATTGGGGGGTTGAGGAGGGGATTTGAGGAGGGAGGTTGAGGATAGGGGGGTTGAGGAGGGAGGTTGAGGAGGGGGTTGAGGATGGGGGGGTTGAGGAGGGAGGTTGAGGAGGGGGTTGAGGATGAGGAGGTTGAGGATGAGGAGGGGGGTTGAGGATGAGGAGGGGGGTTGAGGATGAGGAGTTGAGGTTGAGGAGGGGGGTTGTGGTTGAGGAGGGGGGATGAGGATAGGGGGGTTGAGGAAGGAGGATAAGGATTGGGGGGTTGAGGAGGGGTTTGAGGAGGGAGGTTGAGGGGGGGTTGAGGAGGGAGGATGAGGAGGGAGGTTGAGGAGGGGGTTGAGGATGAGGAAGGGGGTTGAGGATGAGGAGGGGGGTTGAGGATGAGGAAGGGGGTTGAGGATGAGGAGGGAGGTTGAAGAAGGAGGATGAGGATGGGGGATGGAGGAGGGGGTTGAGGATGGGGGGTGGAGGAGGGGGTTGAGGATGGGGGGTTTGAGGAGGGGGTTGAGGAGGGAGGTTGAGGAGGGGGTTGAGGATGAGGAGGGAGATTGAGGATTTTGCTTCTAAGTTCTTTATTTGAATTTCCCCCCCCCCCCCCCTGAAATTCCCTTCTTAAAATGAGGTGCGTGTTATACGCCGGTGCATGTTATATGTCGATAAATACGGTATATAATTTCTTGCCCAGTAATAATTAAAAAATGAGTATTAAAATAGTATATATATATATATATATATATATATATATATACACCCACACACATACACACAAACAAATCCGCTGTCTAATACCGCATACAGACATCACGTGAAGACAAATGTTATTATGGGAATGTTCCCAACAAATATCACTCTCAAAATATGGCACCTCTTAGACTATCCAAAAAGAATGATCTATATGTAAACCTTGCATGGGTATAATACAGTGAAATAAAGAAAAATAAATATAAACAGGAAATAAGAAGAGAACAATCGCAAATATTCTCAAATGTGTAGTATTTAACACAACATCCTTAACTCGCAAAAAATGTGATTCTTAAATCTTAACATTAACGCAGATTATCAGCGAGTTGAGAAGGGATTTTCTGTCCAGCAAAGGTAAGAAAAACTGAAAATGATGCCCCAACACGTTTTGTCTTGCCATAGGACTTCATTGGGGAAATAACTGTGATGGCAAATATTGCTGCCCCCTAATAAAAATTATAGGGTCCAATTTACTATGGAGTAATTTCATTGTTTCTTATCATTGTCCCTCCTTCACATTTACGGTATATACCAATATTAGGTATGGCGATGCATACCCAGTATGGTTTGTTGTATTCTCAATTCTGAGAATATTTAGGACCAAATTGAATAAGTACTGAGCAGGTATGGTGGTTGGTAGTGTCACTTAAAGGAGCACTGTGGTTTAGGAAAATTTCCGTTGTTTGTGAAGTTTGTAACAAATTAACAACCTCTGTAAGCAATCAGTATAATATTAGACACTACTAGTACCTGAAAGATGCCATGTTTGTGTGTTCTACACTCCCTGCTGTAGTCTGAATGGGTGTGTTCTGCTAATTATTATTATTTATTCAAGAATGTAAGGAGGAGGATGGGAGGCTGAGGGGGCTTGTGGACTTAATGGTGAATTCAGAGAAGATTACATTCTCCTATAGTTGTTAAAAAGAGGGAGAATCAAAAGCTTTCCTGGGTCAAAGCTTTTCATCGCATCGGACCTCTACTGGCAAACTCTGGTATTGCATAGTTAATTTTAATTTTTTGTGTGTTCCCTAGTTTATAATCTGGGGAGGGGATTCGTACCCCCATTTCTTACGACTGAGTTCTGTACCTATAATTGGAACCTCCACTGTGTCACTTTAAAGAAGAAAAAATTATTTTCATTTTCAAAAAAAGAATATTTTCTTTTTTTGTAACTACATTTGCTTGCCATTTATTCTGAATGTTTGCTGATATGAGTGAGCACATATTATTTAGTACCACTGAATTATTGGTCTCTCTGTCCTCCCACTGTAGTACATCATTCACTCACTCGCCTCACACAGCATACATTACAGTATTCACTCACCATGTTTGATAAACATTCCCCATTACAGGTGAGCAAATATACAAACATTTCAAAATAATAAAGAGAAGAAATTAGTTTATTAAAAATATTTTAATTATAATGAAACTGAAAAAAAAACAGTGGAAATTGGCACAAAATGACATTAAAATATAGTAATCTATCTTATCCTGCTCGGCAATCTTAAAGCTGGAAAAACGACGGAATTTGAAAAGTTAAGGTTGCACGCACATTAACATCCTTCCTTCTCCCTGCATAGGTTTTTCTGATTGCATTGTTCATGACATCAGCTATGTTATTAGGTGATATTCATGCCATCACAAATGATATAAATAATGACATCAGCTATGACATCACCTGTAATATGAAAAATGACATAATCCGTGATATTACCTATGTTGTCACTTAATGCATTTATAACTGTATACTTACTTAAATTGTTTTTGGAGGTTTACAAATGTCCATGGGCCTCATTCTATTATCGGCCGTAGGAGATGCGGGGCCGCAAGGACCGGCCGCAAGCTATTCGGCTATTCTATTCCCCTCTGCCCGGGGATTCCGGCAGGCTTGTGGCCGGCGCCTTGCTATCCCTTGCGGCCGCTCGCGCCAGAGGAAAGCCTTTAATCTAAAACGGCCGCAAGAAAAGCCTGGTTGCTATTCTATTACTCCGGGAACCCTCTCTGCAAGGCTAAAACCGAGCCGTAGCTTACTTGCAGAAAAAAGGTCCAGCTTGCACCAATTAAGCACATTAAAAAGCCGACATAAAGCCATCCTGCACTCTTATGAGACTATAAAGTGATTGTAGGTGTTAGCAAAAATAGCACAACATTCCCCTACACTCCAATTCGTAAAAAAATAATTTTTTAATTTATGTCAAAAATCCATGTAAAAAGTCCCGAGGGCTTGGAGCACCTCAGACCCGCCCACGCTGCGGCCGGAAAATAAACAGTTAATGTAAACTCGGATTTGGGCTGATGTGCAAGCTTGAGAGGGGGGTGCTATTAATCCTCATGTCCCCCAATATGATCCCTAGCATTTACAGAGCTGTACAGTGCCATCTTGAATTTATTATTTTTGCGTTTTAAGTTTTCTGAGCTTACGGCCGGTTGCAAGATATACTGCCGGCCGTAAGGGGAGATCCTTGAGGGGCCGTATAATTGAATTCCAAGATAACGGAACCCCCGCAAGGAATCGCAGCCTTGCGGCCATTTTACGGCCGATAATAGAATGAGGCCCCATGTATATAATAGTCTGATACATCGTCAAGAGAGCAGAAAGAGCTAATGTCCTTTCATCAAATAATCAAATATAGATGTAAAATTGTCTCTCATAAGGTATATATATTTAGTGCATTCTCTGTATTGGTGGTGCCAAACCCTCTAAGCATTATAACGTATTTGCGTCAATCTAGTGCTCCATTGAATCTAATGCGCACTCCAAATTTCGAATCCACGAATAAAAAAATGTTTTTTGCTGGGGAATGTAATGTGCATTTGTCATTTGTACAAGAAGTACCGAACAGTGAGTTTATGTTACCAACTTATGATAGTTTTATTATAAATGACACTACTGTACAACAATATGATCATATTGCAGCATACCTATAGTGTTACAACATACAAGTGATTAAGTTGATTAGGAGCTGAATTACTGGCAACTCAAATGAACATTTTCCTAGCAACAACAACAATATTCTGTAAGTGATGTTAGTAACAATTTGTCTTTATTGCACTGTGATTTCCTTTTTGCTATCGGATCTAGTGCGCTATCAATCTAATGCACACTCCAAATTTGGAAGCTGATTTTTCATTAAAAAGATGCGCATTAGATTTGAGTAAATACAGTGTTTTTTGTTAAAAAGGATACAGATTATGTTTTTTAATGGCTATCACAGTTAGCCATTGATAGGTATCCTCTCCAACAAATTGATTGATTTTGTTCTATGGTTTGCAAAGTACAACACCAAGTCAAAACACTATAATATTTAGTTCAACATTTTCTTTTTAATCATAAACATTATGAGTTTCAAATACCCATGTTTTCATTAATTTGTGACTCATAAACTAAAAACAATTTGTAACAATAGTGTTAGTGTTAAGTGACATCATAGGTGGTATAGTGTGATGTTATCAGTAATATCACAGGGTGGTGCCAGTAAGAAAGTAGCGCTGGGTGGTGCCAGACAGAAGGTAGCTCAGAATGGCGCCAGGCAGCAGGTAGCACTGGTTGGTGCCAGACAGCAGGTAGAATGGTAAAATTCAAAAGAAAAAAAAACAAAGAGGGAGAGGTAGAAATTAGAGTTAGAGGGTCCAGTGTTCAGGTGCATGTAGGAGACAAGTAAAAAATCAAATTGAAAGACGAGGTCAATTTGTTAGATCAACATACAAAAATTGCCAAGATCAGGAGCAGAATCGTAATGACTGGTCACAGTGGCTCAATCTTACTCCCTATAAATAGTACCCAGGTAATAAATGGCACCCACATCTAGAAAACACAGAGGAGACTGAACTGACTTCTCAGCATGCATGCTCTCTAGTCATGTAAGAATACGCGAAAGACAGCACACAGTTACAATTTCAATCATCACCTCACCCATGCTCTACCACACCATACCATCTGGAGACAGCCCTGAAAGTCTGGACAGTAGAAACAGATTCAGGTATTGACAGCATAAAGCTGGTACTAAAACTCAAAGACAGTGAAAATGTGGTTAGAAAGCTGTGATTCAAAACAAGAGATGCCTAGTGAATGAAGAGTTTACAGGAAGAGTGCGTAGTCTACTGTATCCAAAGCAGCAGAGTGGTCAAGGACTATCCCCTTGATTTGGCAGTAAACCAGTAATTTCCTACCTTAGAGAGTGCAGTTTTGTGTTGGGGATGGAAGCCAGATTGTTGAGGATCAGGTAAGGAACTGTTGGGTAGGAAGTAGGGGTTGTAGACCTGCACTTCCAGTAGTTAGAAGGCTAAAGTATAAAGATAACGAGCTATGAAGGATCAAGAGGGGACTGCTATGGTGTTAGTGTGATAACAGTCTGCTTGAAGGAGGATTTATTTTAGCTTGTTTTCTCGAAAACCATATACCTTACAGACAGTGAGGTAATAATAAAAGAAAGTTCTGTGAAAATTGGATGGAACTGAACGATGAACAAATTTACTCACTGGTGTTGTGGGGGAGTGAACACCAAAACAGTTATTTGGAGGACTCTGCAGTGTTTCCACCAATTGGGTCCTGTTATACAATTTATTTTCTATATATACTTGTTTGTTTTAGAGGGATAATTAAGTCAACATATGTGCTCTGCACCATGAAGTGGAAACAATGCTGCTAAATTATGTTAAGATTGTTTATATGTAACAGATTTTAGCTGTTTCTAACCTGCCCTTTTATTGTCAAAATACATGAGCTGCAACATCTGGTGGTACTAATTACAGGGTCGAGTCACAGTATTATGACCACAGCCTACTTTTGACATCAGCATTGCGTAGCCAATGAAATTCGGCATGTGTAGTGAGCTGGCTTGGTGGGTATATAAAGGTGACATGTAGGCGTTCTGCAAACATGTCAACCATCATGGTCATGGATGAAATGTGCAATTTATCCAATTTTGAAAAGGGGATGGTCATTGGCTTTTGGGCCAAGCGTGGCAGTATTTCTGATACATCTCAATATGTGACCTGTTCGTGTGCTGCTGTGGTTAAAGTGTACTGTGACTGGAAAAACGGCACCATTGCGAATAAACATGGTTGAGTAGCACCACGTGACATTGATGTCAGAGATGAACGTTGGCTGCTGATATGTGTGAGGGCCAAACAATACGCTACAGTTGAGGAACTCACCATCCATATGAGCTACCAGAAGTGTGTCTAAAAAGACAGTACAGCTCTGAAGCAAACAGCTGGTCACTGCACTTAAGCTGACTAGGGTTAATTATCAGAAACTGCTCCAATTTGCACGACTGGACCTCTTCTCAACTGGCAAAGGGCTGCCTTCTCTGATGAGCCACATTTTCTGCTGTTGGCGTGTCAGGCGTGAAACCATTGTTGGAAAAACACAAGCTAGTGGCGGCAGCCTTATAGTCTCGGGAATGCTATCTTGGCATTGTCTGGGTACACCCATGCCTCGGGAAGGCACACTCAACTGATTGGGTTATCTATCCTACAGATCAAGTAAACCCATACATGTTGACTTTTCCTGGAGCAGATGGGACCTTCCAGCAGGACAATGCAACATGTTATATGACGAGAATTGTTTGGGAGTGGTTGGTGGAGCATGACAAAGACTTACAAGTACTTCCCTGGCTTTCAAATTCCCCGGAATTGAACCCCATTGAGCACCTGTGAGACCACCTTGTTCTCTATGTTTGCTGTATGGATCCTCCACCACGCAATCTTCAGCAGCTGTCGCATGCACTGCAGTCTGCATAGCTCCAGATATCTTTGCCAACCTTTCAGCATCTTATTGACTTACTATCACATTTTTTAATAAGACATGGTACCAACAGACACAAGGTACAGCCATGGGCACAGTTTGTGCCCCAAGTTACGCCAATTTATATCTTGGACTATGGGAAAGGACCAGAGTTTTTTCAGAAGCAATAAATTCTTCCTCTGATAACATCATTCTGTGGAAACGAAATATCGATGATGTAATAGTCATCTGGGGAGGTACCCTACAAGAATTCCAACCTTTCATTGAAGAATTAAATCTGAATAACATGAATCTTAAATTTACATACAGTATTGATAAAGATCAAGTTGACTTTCTAGACCTTAGACTAAAGAGAGATGAATCTGATGTGATACACACATCTGTGTATAGAAAGCTAGCAGCTTCAAATGCATTATTAAAATGGTCCAGTCAACACCCTTTTGCACAGAAATCTGGAATCCCATATGGTCAATATCTTCGCCTAAAAAGAACTGTGATACCATTCAACAATTCAATGAACAGGCTAAAGATCTAAAAATTAGATTTAAAGATCGAGGTTATCCAAATAGGATCCTCAAAAGAGCCTATAAACGTGCCCTTCAAGCGGATAGGAATACACTCTTATATGGCCGTACAGAAACCTCAAAGGAAGCTTTGGATGAACAGGAAGAGAAATCCATATGATGCATAATGACATATGGCAATGATTGGAAGCAGATAATAAAACATTCTAAGTGAACATTAGCATATCTTATTGGATGATCCTGATTTTCAAAGATATCTTACTCAAGAGCCACAAATCGCATACAGGAAAAGTAAGAGTATAGGTAATCACATCGTCAGAAGTTTCTTCAAATCAAAAGAAGAGGACAAGAAAAATACCACTTGGCTTGAACCCACAAGAGGCCTTTTTAGATGTGGAGCATGTAAGGCTTGTCCATATGTACAGCCGGGTCAGTACATCCAATCCAATAATAAATATGCTCTAAGAAACTTCATCACGTGTAAAAGTACACATGTGATTTATGTTCTCGTCTGCCCGTGCCCAAAGCTTTATGTAGGCAAAATGATAAGGCAATTACGCCGACGTATACTTGAACACACCTATACAGTTAAAAATCAAATGGATACCCCTGTCTCAAGACACTTTCAAAGAGTACATGCTAATAAACTTTCATGTCATTGACCACCTTTGCAGAAAACCTAGAGGAGGAGATTTAAGCAAACAACTTTTACAGCTCGAATGCACATGGATATTCACTTTAAATTCACAATATCCAAATGACATCAATGAGGGTTTCTCATATTCAGCATTTCTTTGAGTCTGTCCTTATATTATATTATTACAGAAGATTTTAATAACTTTATAATATATATGCTTAAATTCTTCTGCTATTTATTAGGTCAATACCTATGATGATTATGATTTTAAAATAATTGGAAATATATCAGGCATATATTGTATCATGTATGCTATATTCATGGTCTATTTGGCTTCTATAGGTTGTAATATAGCGGTTTGAGTTATTTTGAGACACTCCCTCACTGAATATTTTCACTTCACTTAAATTAATTTAAAATTATTTCAAATTGATTAATATTTAACCACAAATTAATAAATTAGATAATACACTTAGGGCCTCATTCTATTAATGGCTGTAGGAGATGCGTGGCCGCCAGGACTGGCCGCAGGCTATTTGCCTATTCTATTCACTTGCTGCCGAGGGCTCCGGCAGGCTTGCGGCCGGCACCCTGTTATCCCTTGTGGCCGCACGCGCAGCAGGAAAGCCTTTGATCTTACACGGCCGCAAGAGTTTCGTCCGCAAGAAAGCCAAGGTTGCTATTCAATTGCTATGTAAACCCTCTCGTCATGGCCGTATTTATCTAAAACCGAGCCGCAGCTTACTTGCACCAAAAAGGTCCCGCTAGCACCCAATTAAGCACATAATAAAGCCATCCTGCACTTTGATGAGACGATAAAGTAATTGGAAGTGTTAGCATTCATAGCACAACATTCCCCTACACTCAAATCTGAAAATCATTTTTAGTTTAATTCATGTCAAATGTCCGTGGACAAAGTCCCAAGGGCTTGGAGCACCTCAGACCCGCAAAGGCTGCGGGATTAGCCTCCGTCAAGTCCGTAAATGGGTAAAATAGACCCACGGGTCGTAAAGGGCTTACTTACAAGTCGTAGCATAGAAAAGCCATCCTGTACTTTTATTAAAAGTGAAAGTGATGTTTGGTTTTAGAATTAATAGCTCAACATTCCTCTACTCTCAAATCCGCGAATAAAGATATTTAACTTCATGTTCAATCTTCGTGTTTTATCTATCATGCAAGCCCGCACGGGTTTGAATAACGAGCTACGGGCTTGATCATTGAAGTCCGTGGGATTTGGACGGATTTTAAAATCAAAGTACAATTTAGTGATGTGCAAGCTGTGAATGTTTTGCTATAAATCCTCATGCCCCCCCATTATGTTCCCCATCATTTACAGTGCTTTGCAGTGCTGGATTGAATATATATTGGCTTCTACAATGCTTTGTTTGCGGCCCTCCACCTCCGAAGCCCTACAGGTTTTAACAAGGACGAGCCCGCGGGACTACGGGACGGAAAGTAAACCGTAAATGATATATCGGATTTGGGCGATGTGCAAGCTTGAGATGGTGTTGCTATTAATCCTCATGTCCCCCATTATGATGCCTAGCATTTACAGAGCTTTACAGTGCCATCTTGAATTTATATTTGCATTTACAGTTTTCTGACTTTGCTGCCGGAAAACAAGATTTACGGGCGCAGGAAAAACGCTTGCGGCCGTTTGCATGATGTGCAGCCAGCCGTAAGGGGTATATCCTTGCGGCGCCGTCCATTTGAATAGCAAGGTATCAGTAGCTCTACACAGGGCCGTAAGATTTCCGCAAGGAATCGCAGCTTTGCAGCCATTTTACGTCCGTTAATAGAATGAGGCCCTTATTAAGTAACAAATAATAACCCTTTATCACTTCATTATATAGTAAAAAATATATAAAATTATAAGTACAAATTAAAAACACAATTAATATCCACCCAATACGACATATTTAGAA
>CM050165.1:135108969-135136469 GCA_027410445.1 Discoglossus pictus | reverse complement strand
AAGCCTGGGAACGTTGGTCTCCAGTGCACAACCTTATGTGTACACAGTGTGCCGGGGGAAGAGCAGAGAGGCGGCATGTGATCACTGCCTGCGCAGGTACTGTACACTGCATCATGTGAGGTAAACTGAGTGAGAAACACACGACACGCCCAGATGGGAGGGGAGAGCTGTCACATTGACATACAGCGACCAATCACTTGAGAGAATGGTTGTTAGAGTGACATATCAACCAATCAGAGAAGGAGACCGGGCACATGAGCGCAGGAAGACAGTTACACTGATAGACCCTGTATACAGGATGCTACAATCACATCTTACATTCAGTAATGAGGTAGCTGTAATGCTTCAGTATAGAGAAATGTATCGTGAGTGACGTGTTGAGTTGTTCATATCTGCCTGCCTGACTGTAGTGCTCTCCAACCCAATCTCTTCTATATTCATAATGTGTATACATTTTTAATGTTCAGCTGCATGATGCTTGTTAACTGGTTGTACTAGTACAGTAATCCTGATTCTTATGTGTCCAGTAATGTTGCTAGCTTTGTTTTTAAGTATGTGGGATATTTGATAGTATCCACTGATATTTGTGTGTTTAGTTGTGTCCGACCCTCTGTGACCTCATGGACCATAACACAATGCTGATCCACTTGGTATTCGTGGCCGAGATTCTGGAGTGGGTTGCCAGTTCCTTCTCCAGGATGCCACAGCATACAGCTCCTGGTATTCCTAAGTGGTCTCCCATCCAGGTACTGACTAAGCTGAACCCTGCATGGCTTCAAGGTGGTGTGACCTCATGGTTCCCTGACTGGAATTGAACACAGGTCACAGAGGTGAAATATTAATTAGTATTTATGTACTAGGGACCACATTCAATTGCGATTTGGCCAACTAAATAGGGCCCTATATATGCACAGAGCATTTTTTTTTTTTACAGAAGTTCTTAGTGAACTTCCATCCAAAAGCAAGGTCTTCACTAACTAAAAACTTCTGTACAAAATCTGCTCTGTGCATATATAGAGCCCTATTCAATTGGCCAAATCGCAATTGAATGGGGCCCTAGGTATGAGGTGAGTAGATTTAGAAACTGGAAATCAGTAACCCTAACCCTTTAAAGTGATTCACCATACATGTCCTAAGTCCCACCCTTAGAGTTGGCACCTTTGTGTAGGGCAGGGGATGAATGTACAGATTTTTCCAGCTATGTGAAAATATTACTTTTTCTGAAAATTCAGCATGCTGTACTACATTTATAGCCAACCTGTTTCATTTGAAGGACTGCAAGACCTTTCCCACGCTCTCCCAGTCTGTAGACCCGGCTGAGGGCTGCATGGGAAGTGTCTTGAGGGTTACATGAGGCCCTCAGGCCAATTATTGCCAACCACTGCTCTAATATATTGCTCCAAAAATATTTGTGAGTCAACAAACTAGAATACTTATTGTAAGTTGATGTGTTTTTGAAGGGACTGTAAAAAAATGATAAAGAGCTAATTTTGGGGTTCTGAGAACTGTAACAGTCAATAAAATAAGGAACATTTGGACATTAATAAGTAGTTGTGTTAACCACAAATAAGTGAGTAAACCAGGTTTACTTTGTAAATACTTGTCTGCAGGGCTTTGCAAATACTATGGCCCTCATTCAATTGCGATTTGGCCAATTGAATAGGGCTCTAAATAAGCACATAGCATATATTTTTTAAAGAAGTTTTTAGTTAGTGAAAACCTTGCTTTTGGATAGATGCTTACTAACTAAAATCTTCTTTAAAAAAAATATGTTACGTGCTTATTTAGGGCCCTATTCAATTGGCAAAATTGCAATTGAATGAGGGCCTATATGTTTTCTTTTTATTTTCTGTGCCATTAACAGCCACCTAGTGAATATGAGGAAAATAGCTCTGGTTGTGTATTCTGTCACACCATATATCACTTAGATAAGTATAATTACATGTATTAGTGGAGGCCCTACAGAAGGGAACCACAAATCTGTAGTGCTCTTTGTAACCACACTTTATATCTCAAAATATTTAGGTGGGTATACACTATCACCTTATGTAATGAAAAAAACATAAATAAGATACAATTCTCTAATGAAAAGAAACATGTACCATATGAGACAAACTCCACATAGACGTCCATTCACCACATCCCCTTGTTGTGAAAGATTGTCAGAAAGCCAGAAAAAATGTATTCTGTAGTCCCACTATCAGTGGACTAGTTTTATCAAAAAGGGGGGGAGGGGGCTTAACCACCCACTGTTAATGACTCTTACTTCGAAGATGACAGTTCCTCACAGTTGGATATGCTGCTTTCTCTGAAGACATTGTTCACTAGTGCTCATAATCGTGAAAAACAAGAGGGAGATGCAGGGGGAGAAAAGGCACAGGATCCAATAGTGCAGATAAATACATTTATTACTTGCACAAAAAAATAATAAAATAAGACCATGTAAAATACACAATGAAAAATCACATGAAAAAATGACGTCACACTCGCATGTATTACCCTCAAACAATATGAGGTATTGAAAAGGAAGGTGGGTCCACCCATGTAGGTGAGAAGTAATGAATTGTCTCCCAAGTGTCCAGGTATACCAGATTCAGCTGGAGTAGATAATGGTTCACACCATCCAAGAAGATGGCAAATGGCTTACATATATACTGGTATGGGAGGTAGTTCACAACATATATGGATTAAGTGATGCCTATACTGCAGGGCTTACATTTTTGTTACAAGCTTCACAAACAACTGACATTTTTCTAAACTACAGTGCTCCTTTAAATGACGCCAACCACAATACCTACTCGGTACATATTCAGTTTGGTCCTAAATATTCTCAGAATTGAGAATTGCCATCCGAGTTATTTCCCCAATGAAGTCTTATGGCAAGACAAAATATGTTGGGATATCATTTTTTTTAGTTTTTCTTACCTTTACTGGACAGAAAATCCCTTGTCAGTACTCGATAACTATGAGGGTAAGATGTTTCAGGAGGTTGGGAATTAGGAGGAGGAATACTTGTATAACCCAGTGATAATCTTTGTTAAATTTAAGAATTACATTTTTTGTGAGTAAATTGTGTTGTTTTAAATACCAGAGTTTTTGCCCTTGTTTTCTTCTTATTTCCTATTTATATTGATTTTTCTTTCTTTCACTGTTTTATACCCATGCATGGTTTACATATAGATCGTTCCTTTTGGATATTCTAAGAGGTGCCATATTTCGAGAGTGGTATTTGTTGGGAACATTCCCATAATAACAAGCGTCTTCATGTGATGTTGGCATCTGGTATTATTATGTATTTAAATAAATAAAAGATAAGTTTTATTGCTACAGCTGTACACTTGTTTACCTCCATTCAATACAAGTGATGGACACATTATAACCCTTGGGAGCTATTATCTACTAGTCCAAATAAAAAGGTGCTCTTTCTCTTTTTTGTTTCTACTGAGTTCACTATCTGCAGAAATTGTGTTATGGATTCTGGTTTTTGACCCATAATGAGACAGTTACTTACTTAGTTCAGATTTCTGCATGTATTTTGTTGGGTGTGTAAGATATATATATATATATATATATATATATATATATATATACTAGAGAATTGCCCGTCAAAAAATGACGGCAATGAAATTGTAAGGTAGCTAATGCTGTTTGGTGTATAATAATGAAATATATAATAAATGAATATACTTTACCTATTTTGAAGCATTGTGTTGAAGAGCTGCAATCTGTTTTGATGTTGCTGCAGCATTAGTGGTGTGGAGCTGCTGTGTAAGCGTAATGAATGTGTGCAGTGTAATAGTGTGCGTGCGCGAGACCAAACCGTTAGCATAGTCGTGTACTTCCGCATTGGCGTAAAATGGCGGGTAATGTGTGGTATGCGTCTTAGCGGAATATCCGTAGGTCTTTTCTGGTGTTTTGCGAGTTTCTTGTGGTGTTTAGCGTGTTTAGAGTGCTGTAGCCTCGTTTTCGTTTTATTCGGCGGCCATTTTTTCTGTCGCTTAGCAATTTTTTGAGTGTCTAAACTCTTTTATTTTGAGTGAAATCAAGGTGTAAGTTGCTTTTTTGAGGTCCTATATGCTCCCTCTTGCTGTAGGTAAGCTTTTTATGTATGTGCTGTGTGTATTTATTGTGTTTTGAATTTTGTAATGTTTGCGAGTTGCGTCCGAGTGTTGCAAGGTCGTAATGTGTGTGAATGTTTGTCGTATGTTGTTTGCGAGGGTCGCAGTTGCTGGTAAGGAGCTCCTTCGGCGCTCCATGCCAGCAACTGAGGCCCTCGCCCGCAGCCCTCGCTACGCAACAACTCGCATGCTCACAACTATATATATATATATATATATATATATATATATATATATATATATATATATATAATTATATTTATATTAATTTTGTGACGATCTGTGAGTAGGGGCTATACAAGCTCAGAGCCACCTGCTACAGACCACAGTTTATCTACTCACAAGGACCGTTTGTTTTTTTTAAATCTCGGCGTCAGCACCCTGATATCTGGCTTCGGTATCAGTTATGTTCTGGGGCTATGATCCCCATCCAAATAAAAGATGTTGTCCCAAGTGGCCACTGCATAAGTCCTAGTGCATGACCTCCTCCTGGAGGGGGTAGTAGGTTGGCCTGGGCTATGGGAGGTTGCCCATCTTTCAGGAAAATGTCAAGCGTCTTTAACCCCAATTTCTGTAGGGTCTTGGGCACATAGTCCATTTCTACAGTCCTTCCAGGGGGTATCTGCGCTAGCAGCCACTTCTCAGCCACCCTCCCCCTTCTCCTGCACAACATCTGGGATCCCAATCCTCAGGGTCCCAGGTAGCAACACTGCCCAACTCCAGCTCCTCTTCCTTCCTTCAATAACCCACCCCAAATTGCAAGCATAAATCTTGGGGACAGAGCCCTGGTCTCAGAAAGTAGACTATCATCCAGGGGCATCCTGCTAACCCCTTGGCCATAGGCAAAAGGTGGCTCTGGTGTATCCCAACTAGGAAGCAGCTCAGGAGGGGGAAAAAAGCACTTCCCGCCGGGTTAGTGTTAAAGGCAGGGTTGGGGAAAAACAGAGCAGGACTCAGAATTAGGGTCTTTCCTGGCTGAGGCTCACCCGGAGTATCCTCCAGGGCTGGTAAGGTTGGCATTACCTCTGCAGCTAGGGTACAATGTGTCAGGTCAGTGGGCCGCTTGCCTACATAATTTAACTCTGCCTGTACTGAAGCAATCCCTGTCATCCCTGCTGGTAACTGCAGGTTTTGGGAATGGGTTCTCAACTTGCTCCTTCATCAGGGTCTCCAGGGCCAGTTCCCTCACCTAAACTCCCACACTTATCTGTATCCACCTGATCCATGCTGGGCAAGAGTCTCAGGGGACACCCCTCTCCTGATAACTTCATGCCCCGATCTGGCATCACACTCTCCATGACTTTCAGCCTTGGTGCCTGGACATCAGCAGTCTGTGGTTCAGGACAGGTAAAAGTCCATTGGTAGTTGGGCAGACTCTTAGGGCTTGCACCCTCCTCTGCCAAGAGTTCAGTCTCCAGCTCCTCGTCCTTGGTTAGTGGCTGGAACTTCTCTGGTTGTTGGCCATCTCCCAGTGGCTGGTGCTGCTTAACACTGCTCCCTGGTCTTGCATTTACTAGGATCTGGACTGTTCTCTCAGCCTCCCTATCCTGTAGAGTTCCCCGAAGTCCCTCTGTCTTGCCTGTTCTGTAGTGGTCAGATCACCAGGTACCTTCTGGCTTGGTTTCCTTCCTCCATCTTTATAGGGGTGTTTGTATCCCCTGCTAGCTCACCAGGGCCTACCTCCTCAAGCAGTTCCCCGTACTCTTTTTCCAACTCCATTTCTTTATGGAGCAACTGTTTGAGCAATTTTTCCTCTTCTGTCCCTGGGTCTATTTCCACGTCCTTTTGGCGAGTGTTTTCTGTTTCCCCGCCAAGCCGCTGAAAGTACTGGACTTCAAAACTGCATAGATCACCATATCCCATCCTTGCTGCTGGTTCTTGCATCGAGATCCCACCATTGCTACCAGTTGTGACAATCCGTGAGTAGGGGCTATACAAGCACAGAGCCACCTGCTACAGACCACAGGTTATCTACCCACAAGGACCATTGGGTTCTTTGAAATCTCGGCAGCAGCACCCTGATATCTGGCTTCGGTATCAGAGTCTCTCCCTCAGGATCCGGCCCTCCCAGGAGTTCCAGTAACCTTTCTGTGGTAGTGACCAGGACAGGTTACTTGCAGGTTGGAGATAGGTTCAGTATCGCAGCCACCAGGAACCAAATAAAAAGATACACGATTTCTATGTATCTCCAAGTGAACTAATTTATTTAAAAAAAATGACAGCAGTATTTATAGCCGTGAGAAACAGAGGGGGTATACACAGCACAACAATTGAAGGGGGTGGCAGACAATTACAGGAGATGACCCCACATCCTTAGATCAATAGGATTTACTCCAATATACATCCTGCCGTCTCTAGCACACATCAGACGTGATTAACTTAATCTGCCAACAATGGGCCAGAGTTGTTTATAACTACAATGGAGGTGCTCACGCACATAATCCAGTGGCTGGAGCCAAACTGTCTGTCTATCAATGAGTTCAATGGGCCAACAACCAGGCCAGGAAAAAATCAGTTTATAATTTTACCTTTTATTTTGGTTCCCTATAAGCGTCAACATAAAAAATGTACCACAATATATCATTATACAAATATAAACAATAGCTGCAAGACAATTTAAATAACTTATTTATTGTAACAATTATACTTATTATTCACATATTTAACACAATCTATACAATATTGGTATATTGACCATTCTATACTATGATCTGTGCATTCTAAAGTCTATAGCCACATAAGGTGAAACTTTCTCTTTTTGAAAGGCACCACTGCATATTTTCGTTCGACTGTCGCTGCTTTGTTAGGAGGGGAATTGGGAGCCCTCTCACGTTGTTCTTTCAGTCTTGCTGAGTCACGAGGGATGTTTACAAAACTTATTTTACATTTTCCTGCATTTTTATCAATAACCCCATTACCATATTTAGAGTCTTCTTTAAGGTTTACGGCAGGTCTCTTTCTTACGAGTTGCTTGGGATTAAAGTCTAATGCTATGGAAGTCATCTTAGCACCATCACCTGAATTCTTTTTTTTGCCAATCTTTAGTCTTGAACAGATGAACTTGAAGATTGTTCAACAACCTCCTCTCCGCTAAACACAGCTTCTTAGTGGGAGAGATAACCACAACATCATCTGCTGATAACTCTTGGACACTGGCACTTTGGTCCAATTTTTTTATCTTTTAGTTTTGCTATCTGTGTCTCTCAAGGCAAGAACTCCTCGTCAGTGGCATCTTCAGAGTTGTCTTCTGGAGATTCTTTTTTATCGGAAAAAATACTTGTGACCAAAGGAAGCATAGTTCTGGATCATCTTCTTGATTCATGAGTACATGAAGACACTGATGTGACTCAGAGAAGGCCTTTAGCTTAGTGTAATAATCATCATGCTTTTCCAATGTTGTCTCTTCTGGTGGAATATTTTCAGACTGAAAATGCAAATGACTGATATTTTTCAGGTCCTGGCAGATCAGCCATGGTGAAAATGAAACAATGTTATAAATGTATGTGATTGGCCAAACCAAATTATGAATTTTATGTTAATTTTAATTAAAAAGACTTCTCTAGAGTTTAACTTTACAGAATGAAGTGTCTTGAATTAGTGTAACTAGATGTTCTCCTAATCTGGACTTCAACCTGAAGCGAATACAAAACTGGAAACCAACCAGCGACTCACTGTCTTCTGGTATCTACCGACTCTGAGACAGAGCAGCTGTGCTACTCAGTCTCCGTGACAACCATGGAATTATTTATTTTCAAGCTTCTATGATGTCAGCTGCAGGTGTTGTGACATCATCAACTGTTGAGTGAGCTATGGCTATGGTCTATGTTTCACAGTCTTACTTATATGCCAAGCAGCCAGTTCTGCTTTTATTGAAACATATGTATGTGTGTATAATATATATCTAATATATATATATATATATATATATATATATATATATTAAATGTAATAATACATTCATAAGGATTCTGTCCAGAGATCATTCTCAAGAGTGACGGAATATGAAATTGGCAAATAAAAAATCTTTAATTCATAAGTGTCTCCAGAAATTCTGTGATGTAGAGTTTTTATGACTACGTCACAAAATCTTACAAGCATGATGCATTTAAAGAACACTGTGGGCACATTTTGAAATGTAGAGTTTTGAAGAATTACAAATAAAAATATTCAACGAAAAAGAAAACAATATGACAAATAGTGAAATATTTTGATATTTATAACTTACATTTTTTTTTTTTGAGTTCTACACAAAATCCAGAATTACAATTGCCATTAACGCATTATGAAACACCATGCCTTTATTTCATTAGCATACAAATGCACTCCTCTGTCAAGATGAAATGTATAGAATCTTGGAAAAGGGAACTAGAAGTTGAGTTGGATGCTAATGAGTGGTTGGATATTTTTGAGGCGCATATAAGGACAAGGAACTTCATCTCTGATGGAGACATCAATTAAAAAACTTAATCAAACGTATTTTAACACCTCCTAGATTTCATAAAATTAAATAGTAAAGTGGTACATTGATTTATGGGAATGCCCTTTTATTAAAAACATTTGGGATAAAATCAATCCAATTCTATTGCAGAATTAACATTTATCCAGAAGCAGGACATTGTCTCCTGGGTTTGCCACTTTCTCTAAAACCAAATTTTATATATGCTACTACACGTATATACATAACTATTAGATGGCTACAAAAATATTTACATCTTGGTCATCTTACATTGAATAAATCGTACTTTAACAATGTAAACCTGTCTAGTACTTGGAATATCTGGGTAGATACATGTATGAGAATTTAATCACCGTGGCTTTGTTCGGAATAAGTTAATCATCTGATTCCTTATCTAGATTAGGATGGGGACATGACAGAAATGTTACTGTATTGAATTAAAAACAGTATTAATATATATACAACATATATATTGGCTAAAGGTTGTAAATATGATTGAAAAGTGTTGGACAAAAGAGAACATGGAGAAAAATCAACATATAATTGTAACATGTTGCATTTACCTGTTATGGATTAATATTGTTACCTTACAGAATGAGTTTGAGTTTTCATAATTAATGTGGCAAAGTATTATCATGCAATGCGGTGTGTGGGTGAACGGGTTAACTACAAAACCGCTATCAGTCACTTATAAGCTGTAAAAACCTTTTACAGTTACCTACACCCCAAATCAGTACTATAAAGCTTCCATCACCAAAGCAATTTAAGATGGAACCACCTAGGGGCACCTTTGATTACAAAGATTTATAAAAGTTATATAAAGCAAGGGTAACAATGGAAATCTTAACCTCTTATAGACTATACAACATCTCTACTGTAACATGAGGTTCTTGAGTGCACAGAGATGAAACTTAATACATGAGTATATATTTTAGATTTTTAAGTACACCGTGTGTGTGTATATATATATATATATATATATATATATATATATATATATATATATATATATAAACAAAATTATCAATGGCGTAATACAGTAAACTACCTGTTTTACGGCACCTACGAGGACTCCCTATTAACGGATAACTGTAGTTGCCGGCTAATCGCGAGTCCCCGAATTTAAGGGTTTAAATGACCCTTAATCCCCCAAAACCCCTCAAAATGCCTTTAACAAGGCATTAGCACTTAAACTGGGGCATTTAGGGCCCCAAAAAAACTATTGGAAAAAAAGTTAGCATTTTTTTTTTCAGTCTCGAACTGCTGGATAGTGCTGGTTTAGCGGGAGTTTTTTTTTAAAATGGGGAATTGATGCCGGTTGCTTGAGAGTGCCGGTTGCTTAGGTGCCGGAAAACCGGGAGTTTACTGTACATAGAAAATACTTTAGTCATAAAGGTATGGAAGCTGCTCAAAAGGGAAGGTGAGTCCAGCCATCTATGTGAGACGTAATCAACTGTCTCCAAGAAGAGACCGTTAGATGGATGTTCTTGAGATGATTCTTCATCATGCAGTCAGCACACTTCTAAGCCTTTTAAATGATTTGAGTGTAGTCTCACCCCCTCTATACACAATTTTCTATTTTCCTGTTGATAGCCTGAGATGTTGGATAACCATAAATCACACAAGCAGAAATTGCTTTTATATTTCCTCTAACACTCAATTTTATTTATTTATTTTGTTTCCTTTCTGGAAAGTGGTGTCATTTTGTACATTCCCTCTAACGCACTGATCACATCTCTGTCCCCCACACCAGCTGACTCCACCTCAACAGCAATCATGTTCTTTTAAACAAAGCTCCTTCTGTAACACCCTCTTTATTAAACTTCTAGCACATATATTTATTTCCTCCATTCCAAAAATTAAAAATATTATATCTGCCCTATCCTTATCAAGGATCAGTGATTTCACCTATGCCATTGTTGCCCTTTCAAATGTTTAAGCCTTGTTTTGTGCCACTCCCTACACTCTAAATCCATCTTATCTCTCATAAACCCATCCTCTCCATGTACCCCCAGACCCATCCTTTCCCCGTATTCATAGACCCATACCGTCCCTGTGCCAGCCATTCCATCTCCTCACTTTGCACATAGACCCACCCTCTCCATGCCTATAGTTCCATCCCCTATTTATGTACATAGACCCATCCTGTCAATGCACCCATAGATCCACCCCTTTCTGTGCCTATACAACCATCCCCTCTCTATGTCCTATCACTGTGCCCATTGACCCATTCCCTCTCTATATCAATCGTCCCATCTTCTCCCTGTGTCCACAGATGCATCCCCATTTCATTCCAATCTACACATCCTCTCCCTGTGCCTATAGACCCACCCCACCATGTGCCCATAGATCCACAATCTCCCTGTATTTATAGACCCATTCCCTCTTTGTGCCAACAGACTCAAACCCTCCCTAAGCCTATACACCCATTCTCTCCCTGTTCCTATAGAATAATCACGTCCCTGTGCCGATAAACCTATTCTCTACCTTTGCCTATCCAATCCATATGATCATAGACCCATCCCTTCCATGCACCCAGGCAGTATAGCTCAATTTTAGTGGCACCAAGGCATACTATTACATTAGGTGACAAACCACTCCCATTCTTCTTTCTCTGGCCAGTCGGAGCAGTCGTATGACATGAATGGAAGTCAGTATGATTTCGTCTGGGTGGGCTAATTTATAATACTGGTGAGAATCATTCAAATAAATTCAGAGCAAGTGATCAAAATCCTATGCTAGTGGATCTTGACAGATCTTCTTTAACAAATATCTCTGGGAGATTTCAGAAAACAAAACTGATAATGAGGTAGAACTAAAGACACTGTATGAGAGACAAGAGGCAATGGATGCGAATAAGGAAAATAAAGAAGAGCTTGATGTACAGGAAGACAAGTCTGATATGGTGGTAGATGATCCAGAAGCGGAATAAAGCAAATAGATGGTATTGTCAGAAGATCGAAAAGAAGCTGAAATGAAAGCAGTGGGACATGATGCTGGAGAAGAAGCAATATCAAGCAGTATGGAGATAGACCAAGATCTGAAAGCTATAGAGCAGAAATACTGGGAAATTCCTGAAAACCACCTCTGATTAAAATCTCCTCTGACCTTCAGACAGGCCCTGGTTTGGAAAGTTCAGACATTATGGAGACTGATGAAATTATTCCCATTCTTGAAAAGCTAGCTCAGGTGGAGGATGAACAACCATGCTTTGCAGGGGCTGATTTGCAGTCTGAGGATTCTGCAAATCATGGTGAATAAAAGGAAGAGATTTGTACAAGTTCTCCAAGTGAAGCATTTTTAGTGCTGTCTGATGAGGAAGAACCATGTGTGGAGCCTGTCCCATCGGCAGAAGAAAAGCCATCTAGTCCACCAGGTGCAAGTGGCGACATTCAGGAGGAACCTGTAGAAAAAGAGGAAGAACAAAAATTGGAGAATGTGGGAACGCATTAAGCTTAAAAAAGTGAGCTTTTTCGATGTAAGCTTTCAAAATCTGAGGACCGTGACATTGAGAGCGCCAAACGGAGGATGTTTGAAGTGGAAGAGTTTGAAGCAGAATTAAAAGATTAAAGGTTACAGCAGGAGATGATCTAAACAAGAAACTTCAGAAAGAGAAATGTAGGAGAGGTCACTACAGCCCCTTCCCAACCTTCAAATGCTGGTCAGCAGTCCCTTCCTTCGACTAGTTTACCACTACGCACTTCTAACACTACACAGTTGTACATGAGTGAGGCCCCTTCAAAAACTACAAGCATTCAAGCAAGACCTCCACCTGACTGGAAACTTCTTCAACAAAGAAGAAAATGCTTCAGCTATTGGTGCACCCCAGAACCTTCTGAATAGCCAGTCCGAGCCTTCTCCTCCTTTGACCTCTACTTCACTGATGACTTCTGTTATCCCTGCACCTAATACAATAACAGTAGTTTGAAACATTGCCAGACACCTGTGTAACACCCAACCAATGTCTGTCTCACTACAGTCCTTGCCAGTCATCCTACATGTCACAGTTGCAATGTCCTCCCAGTCACAGCTTCTACAAGGAGCAGCAGGAACCTTGGTCGCCAACCAGCAGTCTGGCAATGTTGAATTCATCCCAGCACAAAATCAATCTGTGGTCGGTAATCTCAATAAAGCTCCATCAGTTTCCTTGGCTTAAACCAAACCCATCAACAACTCCTCAATGACCAGTCCCGGCATTCAAAGAAACTCTACAGGAAATGCTAGCTCCATGCCATCTACTCTTGAAGTACAAGCTATATCAACTCCACATTCAATTGTACAGTCATACAGGGCTTCATTGCCATCTGGTGGTGACACATCCACATACAGCCAAGCAAGCAATCAGACTTCCTTACAAAGGAAAGCACCACAATCTGGTTTTAACAGTCTATCTTTTGGTTTAAGTGCAAAATGCATATCGAACAGGTATGCAAAACCGAACACCAGCAGTAGAGAGTGCAGCAATCAAGAGACCCCCTGAGAGCACCACACAATGTGGGAAACCTGGTAGTGGAGTTATTGACCTTACATTGGATGATGAAGATCTGGAGAGTACATCTCAAGATTCAAGGAGAATGAGCGCTCCAAGTGCAATAGGAAATGTACAGTCATCACAAATTATGAGCCAGCCACCTCAACCTTGGCAACCAAACATGCAGTCATCTGTAGCCACAACTCTACCGTCACAAGCCACCATCCATGTCTTGCCAACAGCTCAAACAACAGTTAATATATACCAACGGCCTACGGCACCAATTGGAACAAGGGTTCCTGCACCTCGATTGACAACAAATCAGCATATTATTTACACTGCAGCTAACTTGGGCACTGTTCCAATGCAAACACCGGTACGCAACACGGTCATGCAAAACCCGAATCTGTGATAAGTCAGCCCTCAAACTGGAGGTGTGTCTGTGCAAATGCCCCAGACCACAGCATATGTGGAGAATAGTGGGATGCCCATGAGTTCTGCAAGACCACAGCTAACCGTGCATCATCATCCACCTCAGGAGCCCCCGAGACCTATCCACCCTGCACCACTTCCTGATGCTCCTCAACCCCAACACCTTACTCCTGCAGCAACTTTAACTTCTCCTCCTCAGAAACATCACCTAAGCTTGCCAGAGTACAGAGCTAGAATGGAATAGTGCTTTCCTGGAGTGTCTTAGAAGTAGATAGTAACTGTGCCACTGTGGACAGCTACCATCTGTATGCATATCATGAGGACCCTTCAACATCTCCATCACAGTGGAAGAAAATTGGTGAAGTGGAAGCATTGCCTCTCCTCATGGCCTGCACTCTCACACAGTTTGTATCTGGAAGCAAGTACTACTTTGCTGTGCGAGCAAGAGACATCTATGGCCATTTTGGGCCCTTTTGTGAGCCACAGATGTCATATCCACTCAAAACCGTCTTAAGGGATAGACATTGTAATGCTTCCTTTTTGTGTTTTAATCCTCATACGTGGATTTGACTTTTGGACAAAGCTGAGTTTTTGTTCTGGGATCAGTGTACAACATTTGCACAGATTCGCCAGAATCCAATCAATGATCTGCAAAGATTTCCTTGAGCTTCTGATCAGATCCATCTTCTGCAGAAATATAGATCAAGCTGGCCTGTTGCTATCAATCTTTTTGACTTTGGATGGAGTGATCCGTTGTGATGCACAGTAGTACAGTTAGACATTGCCATGTGAAACCTGTAGAAGCAGATTTGCAGTTGATCTAAAGAGTTAAATAGTATGACCTTCTGGCGTTTTGAAGGGGGTTGTATAAACCTCTGAAAATTGATGGGATCCAATCTATCCCATCCATCAATTGTAATCATGGCTCTTTAGAAAGGAGTGGACAAGTATTACAAATGTATGGGTAGCTCATGCACAAGGACAAAACATCTACGATCCCCACTGGCTGGGGACTATGAAACTAGGCCATTAACCGTTGAGTGGAAAATGAAATCAACACACAAATATATATATTTTTTCTTTTTGTTTTTCATGTTTTATTGCTGTCCTTGTATTTTTCCATTTCTTTTGTGCCTTAACTTATAAAAGAAACCTTTTTCAAAACGTTCTTTGGTGCTTATTTTTGCCTTTTTTTTTTTTTTTGTTCAACAATCCCTCTGTCCACATCCTAACGCCAAAGAGGTGCAGTTTTAAATACAGAAACCTTTTTAAGTTTAAGTTTAGTTCAGGAGCTGTGAGAACAGTTCTTCCTGATTGGCACACCAGTCTCTAATTCATATCATTACTTTGTGTCTGTGTGTTTGTTTTTAAAAAAATAAAAGGAAAAACTTGATCAGAGTCTCACCCCTGGCAGTTTAAGTTTTACAACTTGATTGTGCCTCCATATAAATAAAAAAATATGAATATATTTGGAAATACATGTATTATTTCATATGTACAGTGTATCCTCACCCTTTTCGTAGAGGAGATGTATTTTTGTATTGGTAAAGATTTTCTCCATTATGTATACAGCTGCAAACCTTGACAACATCAATATCAGATGATTTTTGTTCTTGTTGTTGGTTGCAATAACTGTGTGTTATTTCTGTACTTGTGCAATGCAAGGGTCATTGTATATCTATAATGTGTGTTTTTTTTTGTTTTTGTTTTTTTTCTTTCAACTAGTAGTTTTTGTTTATTGCAAAACGTTGCATCTGCAAAATGCAATGACTCAGCAGATCAAGTTTGTTCTCTAACATTATTAATCCCTGAGGATTTTAGTAACTGGTGTATATTCTTCTTCCACAGAGTTCTAACTTCACATGACTCTGGGAGATACTTGTGTTTTTTTTGTGTGTTTTTATTTTTTATTTTTGTGTGTGGTCCATATGTTCTAAAGTTTAAAGTGTAAGAGTATTCTTAGCTCAACTTTAGTAAACTGTGTCTGTGACCCATAGAGCACAGGGAAACCAATCAAAGGTTTTCTTACAAGTAAAAATTTTGTTATTGTGCTGCATTAAACTAGTTTTATTGCCATGTGTACATAACTTGGAACTGTAAGATAAAAGAGCATCTTCTCTGCAGTTCACAGCTTACCAGGACTCACTGTTGATCCCTGGAAGAAGTTATTTTCTGTTGAATAAAGAGGGTTTTTGACTGTGGAAATACCACTCTCTAGTCAGTACATGTTCCAGGATGCCTACATCCCTATTCAGGGGTCGAGGGCACAGTTATAGAAGGTCAAACAATAGAAAACTAAAGAACAAAATTTACTAAAACTACAAAAATCTTTTTGAATTCTCTGACAACACATGGGCCACCAATCACAAAAGGTCCTACGTCAGCGGGTCTGTGTCTGTTCGACGTGGAGCCACCAAAGTGGTTTTGCACTACCTTTCTTACAGTCCCTGAACGTTGGCGTTGGTGTCTCTCCTTCTGGCCCAAGGTAACAGCTGGGCGACCAAGCAAGAAAGTGCTGACGGTCCTAGGAAACTCAAGTAGGCCATTCAATACAAGGCCTATGGCATCCAATGTTCTCAATGGGTACAAAGTTGCCAGATTCTACAGGATTAGGAAGACGCCTCAGTGGGACAATGGAGATATAATTAGTGAGGTGTCTATTGGATGCCAATGAGTACAGAGTCTCTTAAAAGAGGTATAGGACTTTTACTGAGTAGTTGTAATCCTCCAGAATAGTTCAGCACTTTCAAATTTCCCTCTCCGAACTTTCAATCACAATAATGCAGGGGCAGCTTTCCATTTGGTCGCCACTGGTTGGAATTCCACCAATCAGGGCTAATAGGGCCAATAACCCCTGGAATTACAAATTAGCCAAAGGGGAAAACATTAACAAAAAATGAAATTATTGTGATTTCCTCACCAGTTCCTTCCACAGTCCCAATGCATACTAAATTCCCCCAAGCCCTAGTCATCATGCTCTCTTAGGGCATATGTGTTATCCCTGAAAGACCAGTCCATCACACAAAGCAACCTGTCCAAACAAAATTATGGACAGTGGCAGGTGTTCAAAATTATGGAAGCTGGCTGAAAAGAGAAGTCTTGCAAAAAGTGAGAGATGCAGCAAATTGTAATAGCATTATGCTGCAAATGTCGGAGTACAGCAATGACTGTGCCTATTGGGTCACCTGTCCATCTGCTGTGTGAATATAGGAAACGCCAACAGTGCAACCAGACCAGAGGTCAAAGCAGAAAATGTCATGACCAGTGAAGCAATTTAGATAAGTTGCCACCTTTTGAGAACTCCTGCATAATGAATGTTGAATTAATTGTTACTACTCCCTGCTCAAAGCCACGGAAAGCATAGGAAATTAGAAGAATCTCAGAAACCAAGCCACAACTGCACCCCCTAATCTGCAGTCAACCAGACAGAGAGTGAAGATAAAAGGTGATCGATTGGGAAAGAAAGAGGGATGCAGGCTTTGGACCATATATACTAAAGAGGGAAACCACTCCAAGGTTGTCTGTTGGAGAGGGGGGGAAGGTACAGGGACATTGGATCGTGTGCACATCCAGTATAGCAATGAATGTTTGTGTAATCCACTATTCCTTCTATCTTAGAGCTGGAAGTGGAGGGGATCTGCTAATAGTTCTTATCTGTTCACTAGTGGAAGGAAATGTGTTACCATGCTCTGTAACCACCCACTGAAGTCTTGAAAAGGAAGTTTTATTGTCATGCAGCTTCAATGCATTAGCAGTCTGTTATTTTATGTCCACGATTTACATAGCTGCAGGTAACTTTAGTTTGTTGCATACTTCTACAGCTGTCCTTTAAATGAAACAATTGACATTTCATTATAATGATTCGGTTGCAATGTGAGGCTCTCCTCCCGCTAACTTGCGGGCCTCGGGATAAGCGCCTATGTCGCTCATTGCGAGCCTCTCCACCGCTCATTTCAGGCATCGTCCAACCCGTGCCTCACGCTGAGCTCATTGTGATCCTCTCCCCACTCTCTGAGACCTGTGTCTGTTTCCCCCTCTCTCCCTCCCACCCCCCACCTTATGTTATGTTTTTTCCCTTATTTCCCTCCCCTGTGTCTTTCTCCTCTCTCTCTCCCTGATCAAGTCTTGCCTGGCTTGCGTTGAGCGCTTATCTATCCTTTTTTTCGAAGTCTTGCGGTCCTTGTGATTAGCGCCTAAGTCTTACTGCCTTTGGCCTCGATTTGAGCCTTTTTCAAAACAACGGCTTTTCGGACGCCATTTTTTTTCCTCGCTTAGCCAATTTCCGATCTAAAAACCCCAATTACCAAAACCTCAATTTAGCTTGCAAGTTCACTCACAGGCTCCCTGCCTCTCCCCCGTGCTGTGTGTGAGGTTGTAAGTTATTTTTTTTTATTTAATTGGCGTCTTTTTTGGCGGTCTTCAGACTGCTTCCGAGTTACAGGCTTGAAAAAGATGGTGGTCATTAAAGTCATATTTTATTCAAAGTGTTGCGTGCCTCGCGCTCATCATGTGCCTGTCAATGAGCGCCCTTGGCACTCATTGCCAGCCGTTTTCAAATTATTATGCGCTGATCGCCTTCAGTGATACATCGTGGGCCTGGCAATGATAACCTGGCATAACGCGACCTGCAATGAGCTCCTCTCTGTGCTGATTGCAGCCACCGTCATTTCAAGGTCGTGCTGGACTTTGGCGCTCATTGCGCAAGCCAGTAACTTTTTTTTAACATAGTGTTACCGAAAAACTCGCAATTACGACAACTATTAAATGTGATAAGCTTGTGAGATAAATTAATCCTATGGTTATTGGAATATATAAATTGAAAAATGTTTCTTAATTAGTATACATCTTGCAGTTATAATAATCCTTTGAATTTCTTTGCTTACTGTTAGAGTGAGTTGAACATCATGAGTATTTACTGCAATAACTGGTGTCCATGCAAGGAGACATTTTTCTAATGCAGATAACAGTGTTTCTTGGTTTTACCCATAAAATCCCCATGTAAGCCAGATGCAATATTTCTGCTGCAATCAGATAAATTATATAATTGACAAGAATGCCTGTAAGTGGACAAGATCTGTACCAGGGGCTTCAACTTATAGTCTATAGCCAAATGTATCTCCGTACAGATCAGCATAAGTCGTTTTTATTCTTCACAAACATGGGGATCAATCAAAAAAGAGCATGTGCATAGAATATATGAATAATTGGTCTGGTTACCCCAATCTTATATTATAAAAACTACTCCCGCATTTTTGTTAGGGATATTCTTTGGAGTTTTTGATCTGCGTTCGTGTCCTAAAAAGTTCAGTTTGTCATAAAGTAAAAAAAACTATAAAAGGTCAGAAGTCTGAAGCTTCCATTTATTCATGACTTGTTGGATAAGTAAAATAATTCCCTAAGCAAAAACCCCATAACATTTTTTTCAACATGAATATGTGAAATAAGGCAAACAATACAAATTTGCACAATGTTGTATTTTACAGAATCATTGACATTACTGATCAGGTTGTTTGTATTGTGTTATCATTGTATCCTATAAATCCACATGATGGCACTGCAACATCACAAACATGTTCACTTTAGCATCATGTTTCACATTTGCCGTGATTTCTGTTGTAGTCGGTGTGAAATAAGAATTTTGTGGAACTAGGGCTTGAAATTTCATAAACTGGTATTGTTATAAATACATACTATTGTGTGGAATAGTGAATTTCTCCTACGTATGCAATACTCTTTTCAGACCCAAAGACAGTGAGTTTCCTCCCCTCAGTCTAGTAACTCCAAGGGTATCTTTCAGCTGTATATATGTGTAATTTTGCCACTGAGAATGGTCTTTCACATTCTGAGAGCTGGGGGAGGAAAACTCCTTGGAGCCTGTGCAACTAAAATTGTCTGCTTCTTGTTCCTAAATATTTTCCATAAGTATAATGTATCTTTATAAATACACTCCCTACATGTTTCCTAGAAACATCTTGTCTGGTCCCCAAGAATATCTCCCCCACTGCTAAATGTTACTTATTATTGGCTACCCATACTTAGAGCAGTATTTCAAATTTGCATGCATAGAGCCACATTCAATTGCAAGCCCGCAACTCGATCACTGTAGTCCGTATGTCTGCGTATGTGTTGCGGGCTCCCGTTCGTCTCCGATTGCGATGCAATTCAATTGCTCAAGCCCGCAAGTTACTGTCCCAAAGCCGAAACTGTAAACCATGCACTGGTTCGTAGCAGTTCAGGGCAGGAACATGATCAATTAAGCAAGCCCATAACCTCGCATTTCGAATCTGCCAATAGAAAATGAAACTGTCATTATTGCAGCAGTAAAACATGGAGGTTACATGTCAATCAATTAGGTTCGGGGGGTCTGATATGCGATCAGACTCACAAACCCTCAAAATAAAGAATTATGAAAATGAATGCCAATACAGTTCTAGTCCATATGGGTGGCCTGATATGTATCAACTCATTGATACCCAAGATCAATTTAGCCCTGAAATGAAACCTAAAAATAAATGTAATTTCCTGCCATTTTGTGAGCTTGAGACGGTTTGTTTGTGCATTTAATTCTAATGTCTTTCATAGCTTTCCCCGTTATTTACAGTGCAGTATTGATTTTTTTTTATTTGCTTTTACAGTGCTACAAATAGGTGTTTAACCCACTTGCAGGCCCTCTCTATCACTTGTAGGATTTTCTTCTTCTTCTTCTTCTTCTTCTTCTTCTTCTTCTTCTTCTATTGCTGTTTAAGGGTGTGAAACCATTTGTGGACTTGGGGAAATTGAGCAATTGAATAGCAATTTGCTATTTTTATCCATCGTAACTCTTGCAGATGGGAAAGATCCAAGGCTTTGGGAGGCTGCAAGTTACGGGTTTAATAATCGCCATTTTTTTCAATGCCATAACTCGTAAGCTGTTTGGAGCCCGCAAAAAGACGCCAATTGAATAACAAATTAACTTGCAACCTCACTTACGGGCTACTGGATTGCCTCATTTGAATGCTGGCCATAGTCTATTGCAAATCTTAGGTACTGGAGATTGTTCCTACTACTATTTCATGCAGTGTTAGATATTAATATTAGACAGATGCATCAACTCTGGATGTATGCTTAGATTGAAGATCATTTCACTTATGTACTTAGGCCCTCATTCAATTGCAATTTGGCCAATTGAATAGGGGTCTAAATAAGCACATATAATATATATTTTTAAGAAGTTTTTAGTTAGTAAACATCTATCCAAAAGCAAAGTTTACACTAACTAAAAACTTAAATATGCAATGTGCTTATTTAGAGCCCTATTCAATTGGCCAAATCGCAATTGAATGAGGACCTTATTCTTTTAGTCTTATTCTTTTTGACTTTCCATGTTCCTATTCATTCACTCAGTTTTGTCTACCCAAAGGCTTTGTGCCCACTTTCTATGGAATGGAGAAGAGAAAACTGACATTTTGACATCTGCGAATATTAGTGAATTTGGTCTGTTGTCTCATTAAAACAAAAATAATTTCTTCTGATCAAACCATTTTCTGGGGAACAATATGTTTTCTGCTTAAAATAATTAAATTATCACTTTTTATAGAAGAAGAGAAATATATATGGAAAAAGATGAATAGAGGGCCTTATTCAAATAATAGATCGAAACTGGTTTATCCAGTGTAATAATGAAGCACAAAATAATCTACAACCTCTTTACCATGCTTGTATCGCCATGCAAAAGATTCTTCAGTGTGATAGCTTTTTAATTAAATGTTACTTTTGTAATGCATTATAGAGCTGTTTTGCCGTATTGCCTGCACCATTACGACGTACAACAACCCCCCTTCTTCTGGTAATTACAGTATCTCACAAAAGTGAGTACACCCCTCACATTTTTGTAAATATTTTATTCTATCTTTTCATGTGACAACACTGAAGAAAGGACCCTCTGCTACAAAGTAAAGTAGTAAGTGTACAACCTGTATAACAATTTGCTGTCCCCTCAAAAAATACACAGCCATTAATGTCTAAACCGTTGGCAACAAAAGTGAGTAAACCCCTAAGTGGAAATGTCCAAATTGTGCTCAAAGTGTCAATGTTTTGTGTGGTCACCATTATTTTCCAGCACTACCTTAACCCTCATGGACATGGAGCTCACCAGAGCTTCACAGGTTGCCACTGGAGTCCTCTTTCACTCCTCCATGATGACATCACGGAGCTGGTGGATGTTAGAGACCTTGGACTCCCCCACCTTCCATTTGAGGATGCCCCACAGATGCTCAATAGGGTTTAGGTCTGATGACATGCTTGGCAAGTCCATCACCTTTACCTTCAGCTTCTTTAGCAAGGCAGTGGTCATCTTGGAGGTGTGTTTGGGGTCTTTATCATGTTGGAATACTGCCCTGCGGCCCAGTCTCCGAAGGGAGGGGATCATTCTCTGCTTCAGTATGTCACAGTACATGTTGGCATTCATGGTTCCCTCAATAAACTGTAACTCCCCAGTGCCAGCAGCACTAATGCAGGCCAAGACCATGACACTCCCACCATCATGCTTGGCTGTAGGCAAGAAACACTTGTCTTTGTACTCCTCACCTGGTTGCTGCCACACACGCTTGACACCATCTGAACCAAATACGTTTTTTCTTGGTCTCATTGGACCACAGGACATGGCTCCAGTAATCCATGTTTTTAGTCTGCTTGTCTTAAGCAAACTGTTTGCAGGCTTTCTTGTGCATCATCTTTAAAAGAGGCTTCCCTTCTGGGAGGACAGCCATGGGGAGGCCCTGTTCTGAGTGGAACCTGTCCTTTGAAACCACTGTATGGTCTTGCCCACCATGCTGCAGCTCAGTTTCTGGGTCTTATAGTCTTCTTATAGCCTAGGCCATCTTTATGTAGAGCAACAATTCTTTTTTTCAGATCCTCAGAGAATTCTTTGCCATGAGGTGCCATGTTGAACTTCCAGTGACCAGTATGAGAGAGTGTGAGAGCGATAACACCAAATTTAACACACCTGCTCCCCATTCACACCTGAGACCTTTTAACACTAACGAGTCACATGACACCAGGAAGGAAAAATGGCTAATTGGGCCTAATTTGGACATTTCCACTTAGGGGTGTACTCACTTTTGTCGACAACAGTTTAGATATTAATGGCTGTGTTTTGAGTTCTTTTGAGGGGACAGCAAATTTACACTGTTGTACAGGCTGTACACTTACTACTTTACATTGTAGTAATTTCTTCAGTGATGTCACATGAAAATATATAATAAAATATTTACAAAAATGTGAGGGGTGTACTCACTTTTGTGAGATACTGTATATTGTTTTAAATCTGGACCGCTGTTAACTAGCCAATAGAAAACTAGCCCAGCAGTTCACTGGCTGATAAAAAAAGAATCTGCACACATACCCAAGTTGGACAGCAGTTGTAGACAGTCTATCTTTATTTTTTACATTTTTTTATTTTTATTTTATTTTATGCAGTTTACCTGCTACCTAATATTAAGTTTGACTAAAATATACTTTTCATCAGTCCTTATCACATTTTGGAACTTAACAGCAACGCCATGTATGTACACTAGGTGTCCCTGTTGCTTCATGAATGGTCACCTAATAACTTTCATTAATTATATAAACATTTTGTAATTCTAGTCACCAGACAGCTCCTTTATTGTCCAAGCCAAAATGTTTTTACAGAATTGCTGATTAGTTTAATTTCTCTTTCTGAAAGTCAGTAGTTTTGAAACCAATTGATATTCTTCTAGAGGTGTATTCATTAAATTGTACGTTGTAAGCTGCGTACAATATTAGCTCTGTATATATGTGAAACATAGGAGTAAAAAAGTATCTTGTTTATTAATAATCAAAAGTGAACATTGAGACAAGAGGCGGAAAAAAAGAGATACCGTGAACATAATGGAAAAGATATGGAAGGAATGATGGAACAGTCATATACTGTAGTTGGAAAGAAAGACGAAATCCAAATGAGATCGGAATGAGGGAACCATTTTACTGCTTTCAATTGATCTCCTGCTGCTCTTCTTGACCTTTTTGTAATTTGATAACTTAAAGTACCACTCCATTATGAATTTTTTTTTTTTTATAAAAGTAAACTTATATATAAGCTAATTAATAACATGAGACATACAATAGTTGATCCATCCTTGCTCTATGGTAAAACAATTTGCAGACTTGTAGTGGCCATTATGTTTGTACTTCCACACTTCTGTGAAGGGTGCAGTGACACTTCTGAATTCTTGCACATAATCTAGTGTATTACTCTGGGTCATATGACCATGTCATGTTGTGGCTGTGTGCGCAGTGATGGTCCTTAGCAAAATCATTGTCAATGCCAAATGCTGCTTGGATTTATTCTCATAGTTTTTCCAGAGGAGGGTGATTCTAGTATGTAGTGCCGAAGCCAGGTATGGACACCAGACGCCTGTTATGATATATTGTCATGTGACCCGAGTGATCGTGTTCAGCTTCGCGATATGAACAATTTTAGAATACAGTACAATTAGTGTTACAGGATATAATTGGATCATATATTTAGATACTTTTTTTTAACATAATTTAGAGGTCTATTGAATTTGTAGGCACCATTTAACCAGACACGGATGTTACGTGATGGGTAGTTTATAAATAACACTTGGTGGCTATGCACTTTTTTAAATAATTGGTTTAAGAACTTTGTGCGTTCAGTTATGACCAACCATTTTGAAACAAATTTTTGAGGAAGACTTTTAACATGCCAGTGCATGGAGTCCAAATTATCTGGTGCCCATAATGGATAGCCCAAAGAACTACTGACAAGATTAGCAGCTAGTATACATCTATATGATTAAAGGTATAGTCAGTATAAGTGCATTTTTGAATTTATTTCCAGGAGCCAAACTGGAAACACTTTGATTTTAGGGTAAGACAGATGCAGGAGATATCACAAAGTCAGACAAGTGAATGGGAATATGTTTATTGTCATCATTAAAGTGCACATCAAATTCAGTTTGAAAGTGTATGGAAAGGATCCTTTCTCTCTGTTTGGGTGTCTGAATATGAATTACAGCTTTGAAAACAAAACTGCTTTCATGATAAGAGAGGAATCATTATCTGGATTTTGAAATGCATTTCCAAGGTCTTTGAAGATAGTGCTTGTCCCCTGACTCCAGGTTCATTTGTAAAACCTTGTCTTGTCTCCCCTGCGCCAGGAGACTGCTCTCATTTCTTTATCTCTACAATAACCACTCTGCTTTTCTTCTTCTCCCTTCACTTCTGATATAGATACATTATTAATGCAAGAGGTGACCTTAAATCTCTCCGGGAGCATTTTTGCATCTATTGTCTTTTCCTCCCCTACTAAAACCCAACTGCATGAAAAAGTGAAACATATGAAGCATGACTGAAGCCTCATATTTATAATTTGCTCTTGTAAACTAGACTTGATAATGGGTACATTGTTTTTAAAATTATAGCAATAAGATAACCTCTAAAATAATATGTTAATAATAATCTTTGTTCTTATCATTAAACTTTCATTTAAAAAAAAAATTGGGATGTTTAAAAATGTTCTTAGCAAAATCTAATATCCTGGCAAGCTGGTTTAAGGGGACAATGCGGTCTCATATTTATAGCGATCTATAAATGTAGTCTTGAATGTCTTCATTGTTGTCTTATAAAGACCTCTCTCTATATGTTATGTTTCAGCTTTCAAGGCTCCTTCCTGCTTGAAGGGTAGATAAATGATGTTGATATAAAAGAGCAATTCACTGGGTGGCAATGAGCTAATCTCGGTCTCCAAGATCCCCACCTAGAACAAATACACAAAAAATGAGGAGGTATTTGAAGACAACAATAGCCAGGACTGCATGCAGTTGCATAAATAGGTAATATGTTTAAAGGTTGTTTGTTAATAGATGCAAAACTAGTGAGCTGCAGCCGTGGCAATACCACCTATGTCTCTGCTCAATGAAGCAGTGAAATGGAAGAGCAATAGTGTAACCCAAAATACTTCTAGTTGCTTAGGAAACATATCAAAGGGAGCAACAGAACATAGTTACTCTGTAACATATAAAACATAAATAAGAATAAAGATAATAAGAAAACTATATATATATATATATATATATATATATATATATATATATATATCTCCACTGCACGTCCTGAGTTACACATACCCTTCTTCTTTGTCTTTGGGACAATATTTACCTCCTTTTGTATGATATGGCCTTCTACTGATTTAAAAACATCACTGTCTTGTATCATCTGCTCTAGTTATTTATTTTCTGTTGACATTTGAGATACTCAATATGTACTTACTATTTAATCGGGTCACTAACTGATCTCCCATATGATACCATTAAGAGATTGTCATCGGTTACTACAGGACTGACTGACACATTATTTATTAAGTAAGAACTTAGCCTCACAGTGATGGGGAAATCTAAGAAATTATTACCTACTAAGAGCATATCAAAACATTTTAAATCCAGCAGCCCGTGGTCGCCACCCCCTTTAAGGTCTGCCTCTGGATTATCAGTTGACTCTGACTTAGAATCAGAGCAGTACACCATGAATTTTAATACTATAAACTATGAACACATTTTGGAAATTTTGAAAAATTAATTCGGAACTATCTAGTACTGGAGTTAAAAAAAAAAAAAGAGATCTGGGCCAACGACTGAATGCCCTAGAAATTCTCAAAGACCAAATCATAGATGTGCAAAGGAGGGACAAGGCTGACAATGATGAAAATTCTTCACACTTTGAGAACTACAATGCAAAGCTAGAAGATTTAGAAAACCAAGCTTCTTGTAGCAACTTCCGAGTTTGAGGTATTCTGGAAGCAATCATTGACTTGATACCTTATCTAAAAAAACTTGTATACTCCATTCTTTCTCAAAGCTGGGAACAGATACGGGGAATAGAAATAGCTCATAGAGCACTAAGTACACCAAAGATACCATAGTTTGGCTTTTTCATCAAAGCACCAGAGACTTATATATAGGTGGTATTTCCCTTTTTTTTTGTTTCCTTATGAAAAGCAATTACATTACATTCACAGCTTAGAAGAGAACTTTAAACTGATACTTCAACTTACCCTGATCACTTCTTCAGACCTGCGAACAATGGTCAGAAGCCACAGAGTGTATGGGCCCCTCCTCCCAGATGCACTGAGGATCTGGCAGCAGTGTTGGAGGATCCTCCCCAAACTTGGATATTGTTGTTTCTTGTTCTCTGCCACCCCTTTAAATGGTAGTTCATGGGACTCTGGTAAAACAAGAAGCGTTCTAGAGTCCCCATTTTTGAAAACACTCTTGGGTCTGTTTGAGATTTATAGATTACCTTTATTTTACTCTAAATATATATGTTTGACACCTTAGATGGTAAATAGATCCTCAACTGTCAGTCGTTTTTTTTTGCTTGTTTTTTGTTTTGTTTTTAAAATCTAGTATTTGGCGTTTTCTGTTAAATTAACAACTCGGGTAAAATTACCTCACTTGTCATCACTGCTGTGTCCCGGATTTCTCCTTATTTTCTTTTTATGAACCTATACTTTTGCTTCTTTATAAGGGATAAAGGAACAAGCATTCTTTTTTGTGTGTTTGTTTTGTCTTTCTTACCCTTGGCACTAGTTCTAATTGTCATCTATGACAGTGAAATGTGATATCTATGTCCATTTGATGTTGCATGTCTTGTTATATTTGATTGTGTTCATTTTTTTAGTCTTACCTTCTGGACACACTTTACATGTCTGCCAACATTTCCTCATTTTGGACGTGCCCCTTCGGGCCCTAGATCCTACTTTTAGAGGGGACTTCAACATCTACTCACTTTACCAGGCACACAATTTCCACCTACTAATTTCTTGCACATTATGTAAACGGGGAAAAATATTTTCTTTTACAAGGCTCACCATCCATCGGTATTATTTCTTCAGAAAGCCCTCTTTGCTAAACATAAAGTTCAAAAGTTCATACCCAAATCATATCCTATTTGTTTTTTATAATGCAGGACAGATTACTAAACTAGCAGGAGCCACAATTTTATT
>CM050165.1:135088969-135103969 GCA_027410445.1 Discoglossus pictus | reverse complement strand
TTGATATAATGTCACTAGTTGCTGCAGGACCTGCAAGGTTGAAGAAGGTAATGGAGACCGACCACAGGCCTTTGATCTAAGTGCAATTAAAGTAAAGTGCATCCAGTTCACTTTCTTGGGTAACAAGCATTTAGTTAGTACCATAGCACTACTTTGTTATTTAGTCATTCGGTCGCATCCTACTCTTCGTGACTCTATGGACCACAGCACGCCAGGTACATCTCTGTCACTGCCCCTCTGAGTTACATCAAGTTCCTGTTGATTGCTTCAGTGACCTCATCAATCCATCTCCGCCTCTCTCTTCCTCTTCTTCATGTCCTTCAATCTTTGCCTGCATCAGAGTCTTCTCTAGGGAATCCTGTCATCTCATGTAATGGTCAAAATATTTGATCTTCAGCCTCATGATCATACCTTCTAGTTTACAGTTTGTCTTGATTTCCTGACATACTGATTTATTGGATCTTCTTGCAGTCCAAGGAACTCCTAAATAGTTTTCACCAACATCACAATTCAAAGGCATCAATCCAACGGCGCTCAGCCCTCTTTATGGTGCAGCTCTTGTATGTTACTACTGGGAATACCATAGTCCTAACTTTGCGGACCTTTGTTGATGGATTAATAATTTTACTTTTTTTTTTTTTTTTTACTATCTTGCGATAGCTTTCCTCCCCAGAAGCAAACGTCTTTTAATTTCATGACTACAGTCACCATCTGCAGATCCCAGGAAAAGAAAATCTGTCACTGCCTCCACTTTTTCTACTTCTATTTGCCAGGAACTGAGATTGCTGTTGGAAATCAAGGTTAACACCCTCCAAACCAAGGCTAAATTAGCCTCAAATTTAAAATGATTTGGCCAATTAGGTTAGCTGAAATTCTTGAATTAACTCTGGGTTCTTGTATGTGGTGCAAAGCAGCCTGGGAAATGTAGTGTTTCACTGATATGTGGCAGGAAGCTGCAAGGAGGAAGCCCCAAGGAGATTGGCTGCGCAAGCAAAAGGAGGTAAAAAGTGGGTTAATATTGTTCCCCCGGATGGGAGGGATCAGATGCCTGTTTAGACACCCCCTGGAGGGATTTTTAGATATTCATAAAAATAAAATATTTTATGAAATGTGCTGCATACACATAGGCTGCTTTTTGCCTATAGAGTGCAGAAATGTATTAATCTAGCTCACTTAGACACCCCTTTAAATCTTCATGTAAATCAACAAATAATCTGTCTATATCTGTCTATATCTTTAAAATGATTCAATTAATAGTGTAACCTACTTGTCTCTTTTATTCCATATCAAAGTTTGATATGTTTTCTATAGAATAAATTAAAATACAGAGGGCTTTAACCGTTAATTAAAAGTATTCAAGTAGCTATTTAACGAACATATCTACAGAATATACATATTAGCAGTTTAACTTAATGCATTACAATATGCTGATTATGTTCTGAGGTATGAGTGTAAAAGGTGACTTGCCCATTACCTCAAAGGAGCTGGCACTGCGAGCCACAGGCACTTAACTTCCATTAAGCTGCTTCTTCTGTATGTAACATCAGCACAATCTCATTCTATCACAGCAGGAACCTAATACAGAGCTCATGGACATTTGTACACTCCATAACATTTCACATGAGCCTGTAATCATTCAGATCTGGTCTATACAATTTTACCATATTTCCTTCATACACATATAAAAGAGGTTATTATATTCCAAATTATGTTCTTTTTAAATTAAACATACTGGTATTAAGCAAAATTCTAGTAGAATATACTATCCAATGCTCAGTATTCAATCACATATATAGCTGTGAGCATACGAGCCGTTGCTCACGCTTGTGCAGCACCGAAGGTTCTCCTTGCCAGCAACTGCGACCCTCGCAAAATTTACGTTGGAACGCAAAGAAAATACGAGACACGTTACGACCTCGCAAAAATCGTCCGCAACACGCGCACACCAAAACATGAAAAATACAACAAATACACACAACAAATACATAAAAAGCTTACTTACAGGAAGAGGGAGCATCCAGGACCTCGAAAACTAAAGTTACACCTCAATTTAACTCAAATTAAAAGACAAAAAAAAACGACAGCAGTCTAAAGACGCAAAACACCACCAAACACCTACGTATTTGCCGAAAAACACCTACGAGATTAGAAAACAAGGACGCAACCCGCGCATCCCCAAAAACATTACAAACACAATAAATACAAACAACAAACACATAAAAAGGTTACTCACAGCAAGGGGGGGCACCGAGCACCTCTGCAAGTCAAGTTTAAGCACAAATTTCGGAGCTTAGAGACCCGAAAATCACCTAAGCAAGAGAAAAAATGGCCGCCGAACAAAACAAAAACAAGGCTAAAGGTCCCTAAACACGCAAAACACTATTAAACAGCTACGGATATCCTGAAAAAGTCGGACGACATTAGAAAACGAACAACGCTACATCAGCCACATTATATACACCAAACACCATTAGCTCACTTACAATTTCATTGCCGTAATTTTTGGACGGGCAATTCGCTAGTCTTTATCTAAATCTGAGAATCAAGGAAGTCATGAACTGAAGATGTGGCTGCAGTTCTAAAAAAAAATGTTCTAAAACAGTTAATAAGAATAGATTTTATTTACGCCACAGTAGTTAAAAAAGGCATTGTTTGTGAAGTATGTAATAAACTAACAACATTAGCAGTTGTGTAAGCCATAATATGACAATATTTTTAGAGAAAATCATATAAAATCACATGTATTTTTCTTGGTTTATTAATATAGGAATACATTTGGTTTTCATTGCATCACTTTCGGATGAGGTTGGGTTTCTGTTTATATCCGTTACCTTGTTCCCTGCTCCTTTCTTTACACTAAGAGATATCAAAGTATTTGTTAGATTATTGGATTTAAATTGAGACCAGACCCTTAGCCCCACATAGGCCCAAAAATAGATAGTTTGCCAATAGATACATCCAAGCGCAGCTCCCCACAAATGTAAAGAACCATCTCACACAAACACACAGTTCCACCAACATACCATGGTTGCCTCCAACATCCAGCAGCATTAACATGTATTTTTTTTACAATTAAAAACCAACTTTATTACTTTTTCCAAGCTTAATTATGTTCTTAGTTAGACTCAAAGTTTTCAAACATACTTATTATGTGTGAGCCGTCTCTCTCTGTCTGTCTGTCTGCCTCTTTCTTTCTCTTTCTCTCTCTTTTCTAATTAGCAGCATCTGTCAAATCCTTGCTAATATTACATTACTAGCGATTTGCCCGTCAAAAAATGACGGTCAATAAAATTGTAAGGCTGGGAATGCTGTTTGGCACACAATGTAAGGTTTTTGGTCGTCTGAGTACCTTTGGCACTCATTGCAAGCTCGGTGCTCATTGCGAACCTCTCCCCTGGTGTACATCTGCTCCTCTAAGCACCCTCTGCTCTCATTGTGAGCCCTGCGCTGAGCGTCCTCTGCGCTTATTGCGAGCCTCTCCATTCGTGTAATTTTGGTGATGTGAGCACCTTTGGCGCTCATTTCCAAGTCCGCACTGATCGCCAATGGCGCTCATTGTGAGGCTCTCCCCTTGTGTACTTTTGCTCCTCTGAGCACTCTCGGTGCTCATTATGAGCCCTGTGCTGAACGTCTTAGGCGCTCATTGCGATGCTCTACTTTTAGTTTTCTGAGCACCCTGTGCGTGGATTGTGAGCCCCTTTGGTGCTCATTGCGAGGCTCTCCACTTGTGTAGTTTTGGTGGTGTGAGCACCTTTGGCAGTCATTGCAAGGGGCGCTCTGATTGGCTTTGGCGCTCATTGCGAGCCTCTCCCCTCGTGTACTTTTGCTCCTCTGAGCACCCTCGGCGCTCATTGTGAGCCCCACGCTGAATGTCTTTGTGGCTCATTGCGATCCTTTCCCCTGGTCCTTTTTTTTTTCTTCCCTATATATTTCGTTTTGAAATAATAAATTAATATACTTCACCTATTTGTAATTTAATATATGCAGCAAGCAATATCCTGAAGAGCTAACCATCTGTTTTGATTTTCCTGCAGCATACAATGTACATTTGCAATGTTGCTGACCTGAGGTCTAAGTGTCAGCAATGTGTGAAGTGTGCACTGTAAATAGGCTGTGTGCGCGAGGGCAAACTGTTTGTTTAGCTGTGTAATTGGGAATTTTGTAATGGTAATGTTATTAGTTGTAAGTTAGTGTTGTAAAATGGCGGCGATTGTCTATGCGTTATGCAGGTGTGGAGCATTTTCCGTTGTCCCTAATAGTGTATTTTATACCTCGTACGTGCCTGTGTAAAAGTCTTATGTGCTTGGTGGTATGCGTGTTTAGAGGTTGTGTAGCCTCGTTTTCTTTTTTTTGGGCCGCCATTTTTTTTCTCTTAGCCGATTTTCGTGTGCGGAAACTCAGCAAATTGTGGTTAAATTGTCGTGCAACCGGCGTCCCAGATGTCGTGCCTGTCCCCCCGTGCTGTGAGTGGTGTTTTTATTTTTGTTAATTTTGGTGGTGCTATTGTTGTTTTTTTTTAATGTGCGCGGTTCGGCTGTTAACTTCGTATTTTCTGACCTCTTAATTTTTTTCATTCTAAGTGCCGTGGGTCGTATTTTATTTATTTATTTTTTTGTTAATTAATGCTTTCCTTTTTGGAAGTGTTACCGGATGTAATTTTTCCGCACGTTTCTGTTCAAACTGCTACGGGTCTCGCGTTGTGAATGGTGTAATTGAGATTTTGTTTCGCGGGTCAAAGGCGCTTATCTGCACCAGCGCAGTGATCGACTTTGGTGCCCCCTGCCTAGGGCCGCAGTTGCAGCGGGCTCGTATAGTGTTGGCAACAACCCGTATTGCTCACAACTATATATGTCATTGTTTCTTCACATTCATACCTGCTCTGTTTTTAGTGTATTTGTGTATTCTGTAATCTTTTTCAAAGCGAAACACAATCTCCTTTTAAAGGCCATTGTTGGTGTTTGATACAAGTACATTGTAATCCATATATTTTAACGTCAAATAAATAAAAATAAAATAAACCTGCAAATATATTCCTTGTTTTTTAGAGTTTGGATGTCTTGGGGTCCTTAATTTTGTCCTTCAGTAATCCTATCTAAGGATGCAGTCACAAGTGGCACAGCGTTCTGTTCCTGCTCTTCAGTAGGAAGCTATAGAGATGAGAACCAAATGTAAATTCCCTGAGAAACTGCAAACTTTAAAAAAAATGGATGAAACCTATATACTGCCTTATTTGCATTCATCTGTTACATTTACTTACAAGAAGCTTGCAAAGATCAACTGTTCGAAAAGCACTACAGTAGCCCTTTACATGCGTAGTGGGTCATGTCAAGTTTAGTTTCCAAAACAAAACCAGGTACTATGATACACTGCCATCATACAAATACCCCATAACAGGTTAATGCTTTTAGAAAGACTAAAAAAAAAAAAACTTTAATTGGATACACTAAATACGAAAACTACGCCTCTTTAAGTATATAAAATATATGAGTGCTTTCAATAATTCATCATGTATGGTATATAGGAATAGAGTTTGAAATCACACATATATCTCTCCATACTTAAACTCATTAACATAAACAATCCTCATAGATCAGAATATACTGATTCTCCTGCTACAGCAGGATATACTGATAATCACAGGATTGTAACAAGTTGAATAAAAGCACAAATATAAGTATACTAAAAACAAGAAAAATCTGAAGCCAAAAGAGACTTAAATAAACTGAAAGTAAAAAATATTGAAAAGGGCAATAATACACCATATACTAAAATATCCAAAGATATATGCACAGAGCTGGTCTTAACATATAGCAGTACAAAGATATATTTGCAGTTCAGCTACCAAGCTCCAAATTCCCCAAGTGCATAACAAATCACCCAGTGTATATCCATCTGGACTTTCAGTAGTCTCTGGCTGAGATTATAGAAAATAAAGTTGCGAACGGGCCGTTTCGTCCATCCTCGTGGACTTTTTCTTTTTTCCACAATCCTGTGATTATCAGTATATCCTGCTGTAGCAGGAGAATCAGTATATTCTGATCTATGAGGATTGTTTGTGTTAATGAGTTTAAGTATGGAGAGATATATGTGTGATTTCACACTCTATTCCTATATACCATACATGATGAATTATTGAAAGTACTCCTTTTTTGTATACTTATAGCGGCGTAGTTTTCAGATTTAGTGTATCCAATTAAAGGTTTTTTTTTTAGTAATAAGTGGTGTTAAGTACCAAGGATACTATTCATAGTGATCATATTTTTTGCTTTTAGAAAGACTACTTTAAAAATTGTTTGTCATTGATATTAACAGAATAAAGTGATTTTCCTTAATAATTCAACACAAGCCTTCATTACAAAAAACCATAATGTGCCAGTCAAATGCAATGATGGAGTTAATGTCATACACAACAACATAATTGCTTCAAACAAATGTTGCCTTGTGCAGTAAAGTCTGTGTGTGGGCCAATTTTGAAAACATTGCATGGTTTATTTATTTTTACATATTTTTCCTCTATTGTAAACTAGTGGGATTTAGGTTATGAGCTATTGACATATTTAAAAGGCTGTATACTGTTTATATAAATGTTAAATCTAAAAGAGCTTTGAAAGAATTTTATAACTCAAAAGAACTCCAAGACCACAAAACAAAAATATCTTTTGCATCTATTTAAGTTGTGTTTTTCAATGTATCTTCTGTTGTTTTATAGAACATCTGTTATTAATTTTATTTCCTGCCTAGCATATAAAGTAAGGTTCATTTATGTTACTTGCTCAATAGTACTTATTTGTTAGCCTGCAATGGCAATTGTGGATACCAGGGACCGTTAGATGATGCAACTAGATGATGAAATGGAAGAGCAACTCTAGAGCAAAAATGACCACCGAACAATGAAAAATATATATGTTTAACAACTTTGGGCATTATTCAATTACAAATTTGAAATTTGCAACAGTTACAGAGCGTTTAAATTGATCAAGCCCGCAGCTACCTGGCCGAAAGTCTAAACCTTAAACCATGCACTCGTAAGAAGCATTTCAGAGCGTGATCAGGATCAATTAAGCAAGACCATCACTACCGATTCAGAAACAGGCGATAGTAAATGAGACCGTCATCATTAGGTCAGTAAATCATGGAGGTTACACGTCTATCAATCAGAGTTTAGAAGTCCTGTATGTGATCGGACTCACAATCTGGCAAAGTACAAAATAATAAAAATGAATGGCAATGCTGTTCTAGTCCATTTGGGTTGCCTGATATGTATTAACTCATTGATTCCTGAGATCGATATAACACCAAAATGAAACATAATTAAAAAAAAATTTGATTGCAGTTTTGCGAGATTGAATTGCACAACAGTCTCATTCTAATGTCTTTCATCCCTTTCCCAGTGCAGTATTGATTTTTTATTAGCATTTGCAGTGCTACAAACAGGTGTTTAACCCCCTTGCGAGTCATATCTTCTACATTTGACAGTTATGGTGTGAAGACATTTGCGCGCTGGAGGAATTGTAGCAATTGAATAGCTATTTGCGATTTGTAACATTTAAGGGCATGAAAGATCAAAGGCTTAGCTGGGTTGGAGTTAAGATTTTGACAACCGCAGGGATTTTAAGCCTGTAACTCGCAGGTCGTCTCCGGGTAGCTAAAAGATGCCAATTGAATAGCAAATTAGATTACTGGCTCCAGTAACTACCAAACGCTCACTTGAATAGGGGCCTATGAGCTTGACCAAGAGCATAATTAGGCAGGGAAGTCATAAAGCTATTTTTAGCTTTTGAGAAAAACACTTCTCTCATGCACACACAATCATCATAATAAAGACTATATATAAGAGAAGATATATAGTAAGTATTTAGCAAACTTAATTACTCAACCAAAATCTTATTTGAGTGTCAGTTAAATCATACTCCGTTTAAAGGGACACTGACACTCGACAAAAATTGGCTTCATATACAAAAGCATGTCAAATCGACTATACATTATATTAGCCATGTTCTCTACAGAAGATCATTTCTGAGATATACAGCATTATTTATGCAGCTTATGTATGCTAATGGATGGCTCAACGTGCTAATTTGTACGTCTGTGCTTCATAAGGATGAAGAATGGATCTAAAGGCATGTTAATAATGGGAGACATTGTTTTGGCTAACACAGAGACAGACCAGCAGAATGTGATACTATTTAATGTGATACTATAAATATTATTGGGGAGCTGCTCATTTGAATGTTAGTGCAGCTCAGACAATGCTAAATATCTCAGGAATGGCTCATTTTATAAAACAAAGGCTAATACATATACATGCTCTTTATCTTTTCTTCAAAATAAAAAACAACCTGAGTTTGCAATGAAAGAGTCCACTTAAAATCTACATACAGAACATCCATATCTAAATGTAATGATCCACTGCAATCACTTCTACATATAACCTCACATACCTAATTTCTTGTAGCACACCCAGCCAGGAGTTGTGACACATTAGAGCATCCAAACCATTGATTGAGAACAAGTGATACGGTTTCTCGATCAGCGTCTAATGTTATTTTAAGGGATAGCTGTATTGTTTTCCCTTAGACCAAACTCATACTGTTATAAATAATGTCTGAGTGCTCCTTTGCTAATCCTTATAATTTCAAGGGATTTCCGATTTACTTTTTTATCCCGCTGTTACCTCCTGCTGTTTCTAACCTGTCCTTTGGGTCTTGGCTATGTTTATTCATTTCAGTACGTAAGAAAGTAAAGTCTGTTTGCATATTACTAAAAACATTGTATTTGTAGATGCCTGGTGTTTTTTCCTTTATCTTTGTCTTTCTTTAATAGCAGGAGTTCTTGCAAGTACTTGGAAATTATATCCTTGTCAAAAGAAAATTATGTGCCTTGTGGAAGCAAATATACCCTAATTTTTAGATTGAATAGGGATTAAGAATGAACTGTCAAAACAGGCCCTCAATAAATGTGCGAAAAGCAACAAAAGTACTTCTCGCTTCCAATATTTTCATATTTTTATTTGCATTAATTTACTTAAATACACCCTGACATCCCAACAATAAGTTGGTTTCTCCTTAAAGTGCATTGAAAGGTGACTATACATTGTACTAGTTGTTTTCATCTACATTCAACCACTTCTGAGACAACTTTAGTAATGCTGGCTAACTCACAGTTCTTGGTAAGTGTAGAGGAAGGGATCTAACTGCATGGTAATATTGGGTTAGATTGTTCATTTCTCTGGTGGCAGAACAATCGGCTGCTATGTTCTAATTTGTGGCGTAGTCTAACAATTGGCCTTTTACATGAAACAACTTGTTTCAATAATAATAATGCAGCAAAAGCAATGCTTAAAGTATTCAGAACAATCTCTCTATGTCTATTATTGAAATGCAAATCTAAAAACATTTTTATTACAAAATGCTTGTGTCGCAACAAAAAAGGTGACTATATATACAGTGGATATAAAAAGTCTACACACCACTGTTAAAATGTCAGGTTTCTGTGCTGTAAAAAAGGAGACAAAGATAAATCATTTCAGAACTTTTTCCACCTTTAATGTGACCTATAAACTGTACAACTCAATTGAAAAAACAAACTGAAATCTTTTAGGTAGAGGGAAGAAAAAAAATAAAAATTTAAATAATATGGTTGCATAAGTATGCACACCCTTAAATTAATACTTTGTTGAAACACCTTTTGATTTTATTACAGCACTCAGTCTTTTTGGGTAGGAGTCTATCAGCATGGCACATTTTGACTTGGCAAGATTTGCCCACTCTTCTTTGCAAAAACACTCCAAATCTGTCAGATTACGAGGGCATCTCCTGTGGACAGCCCTCTTCAGATCACCCCACAGATTTTCAATCTGATTTAGGTCTGGGCTCTGGCTGGGCCATTCCAAAACTTTAATCTTCTCTCTGGTGAAGCCATTCCTTTGTTGATTTGGATGTATGCTTTGGGTGGTTGTCATGCTTAAATATGAAGTTCCTCTTCATGTTCAGCTTTCTAGCAGAAGCCTGAAGGTTTTGTGCCAATATTGACTGGTATTTGGAACTGTTCATAATTCCCTCTATCTTAACAAAGGCCCCAGTTCTAGCTGAAGAAAAACAGCCCCAAAACATGATGCTGCCACCACCATGCTTCACTGTGGGTATGGAGTTCTTTTGGTGATGTTTTTGCACCAAACATATCTTTTGGAATTATGGCCAAAAAGTTCAACCTTGGTTTCATCAGACCAAAACACCTTTTCCCACATGCTTTTGGGAGACTTCAGATGTGTTTTTTTCAAAATGTAACCTGGTTAGGATGTTTTTCTTTTTAAGAAAAGGCTTTCGTTTTGACACTCTACCCCATAGCCCAGACATATGAAGAATATGGGAGATTGTTGTCACATGTAACACACAGCCAGTACTTGACAGATATTACTGCAGCTCCTTTAATGTTACTGTAGGCCTCTTGGTAGCCTCCCAGACCAGTTTTCTTCTTGTCTTTTCATCAATTTTGGAGGGAGCTCCAGTTCTTGGTAATGTCACTGTTGTGCCATATTTTCTCCACTTGATGATGACTGTCTTCACTGTGTTCCATGGTATATCTAATGCCTTGGAAATTATTTTGTACCCTTCTCCTGACTGATACCTTTTAACAATGAGATCCCTCTGATGCTGTGGAAGCTCTCTGTGGACCATGGCTTTTGCTGTGGGATGCGAATAAGAACATTTCAGGAAAGACCAACTAGAGCAGCTGAACTTTATTTGGGGTTAATCAGAGGCACTTTAAATGATGGCAGGTGTATGCTGACTCCGATTTGGAATGTGATTGCTTAATTCTGAACACAGCTACATCCCCAGTTATAAGGGGGTGTGCAGACTTATGCAACCACATTATTTTTATTTTATTTTTTTCTTCCCTCCAGCTAAAATATTTCATATATACAGTATCTCACAAAATAAGTGAGTACACCCCTTACATTTTATTTAATATTTTACTATATATTTTCATGTGACAACACTGAAGAAATGACTCTCTGCTACAATGTAAAGTAGTAAGTGTACAGCCTGTGTGCAGCCCGTTGTATTGCCAACGGTTTAGACATTAATGGCTGTGTGTTGAGTTATTTTGAGGGACAGCAAATTTACACTGTTATACAGGCTGAACGCTTACTACTTTACATTGTAGCAGAGTTTAATTTCTTCAGTGTATATGGGGGAGAGAAGAGCACACAGACACATGGTGCAATAAAAGGAGTTTAATCAGGAAGTAATATAAAAACAATCAAAGCACTCACATTTGAACACCTCAGTCATATGAGGTACATGCATCATTTATATATCAGCTATAGTCCTCATAAGTCCAGCTCCGTTGTGGTTCCAAAAGCAGGCAATTCTCAGTTGAAATCTCAGGTGTCCATATGAGTAAAGTCCAAACATAGATGGCAGCCTGCTGGTTGGACAATCCAAAGGGCCAGAGTATATAGAACGCTGATATATGCAGGAAATGGCAAGATAAAGTCACAAAAAGACCAAACTCGTTTCTCTCAATAGACTGAGCTTTCTCAATGGTAAAAGGCTATTAGGTATAAGTGTTGGCCTTTTTCAGACCTTCACCAAACATTGTCTCATTTCACAAAATCTGCCTAGCAACACAAACCAGAAGTGATCACAATCGAACTTCTGGTGTGTGTAAAATGCATACTACTTCGTAAACCCACATGAATACAGTCAAAGAGGAACATATACACAATCCCAAATCCACAGACACATAATTGTGTGTGGATAATAAATGATTGTAATAAAGTGAAATAATGATGGGGAAAAAATATACACACACACACACACATATATATATATATATATATATATATATATATATATATATATATATACATACATACACACACACACACACACACACACACACACACATACATACATACATACATACATACATACATACATACATACATACATACACACATAATAATAATACTAAAAGTTGGGAAATATATGCACCGAAGAGTAAATCCATAAATATTTAAAAATGTGGGACCAAATAGCTGATCAAACAGTAAAGAATATAATAATAATAAACAGCATAGCATTACTGTTGATTTGTAATAAAAAATGTGTAAAAAATAAGAATGACAAATGAAATTAACATCTGAATGATAATGAAAAGAAGTTTCATATAGCAACATAAATTAGGAAAACGAAAAAGTAATACTCAAATAGAGAAATAAACTAAAAATAGTGTATAGAACGGATAATGAATAGTCCTAAAAAATACCTAGTGTATGTTTGGTAATTGTTACTTAGAACAAAAACGTGGCTTCATAATAGGGACTATGCTAATCTTTTCTAGATAAATGCTGCCAAGTCTATCTCTCTGTTTAGACCCTCTGGATCCAGAGTTCCCATCTTGTAGATCCACTCTGTCTCTCTCCTTCTCAGGAGTCTATCTCCCCTTCTTAGGGATCGTTTTACCACATCTATAGCCTGAATGGTCACTATACTAGTATCTTTATTATGATGTTTTATTATATGAGCAGAAAATCCATTTGTTAATATATTATTATTAATGTTACTTATGTGTTCATAAAACCTTCGTTTTAAGGCCCTTTTAGTTCTTCCAATATACTGTTTGTCACACTGGCATGTTAACGCATATACAACAAACTCTGACCTAGAATTGGTATGATGTTTAATACAAAAAAAAATCTTTCTTCTAGTGGATTCAATTAAATCTTTTTCTTTCCACTAGTAGAAAGGAAAAAAACTGAAGTCCTATAGCTGCCTCACCCCAAACTATGCAAAAATGGAGGATCTAAGTAGCACAGTGAGATTGGCAAAACCTATAAAGATAAGTGCTTGAAATTATAACTACTAGTATTACAATGTTTAAATATTCTAAATCAAGTATAGACCTGCATGTGCATTCATTTTAACAGTGATTATTTTGAGAGTACTGTGATCCTTTAATTCCAGTTATATAATTGTGTCTTCTAATTCCTAAAGCTAAGAGTTCAATGTATAAGGCATACAAAAGTGGGGATAGGGGATAATGAAGGACTTTGAGCAGCTTACAGTAGCTAAGGTAAAACTAATGTTTTTAACTTCTTCTTACTAACAGATTTTAATGATAAGCTATCCACAATAAATAACATTTTGTTGAGAACCATTCAAAATTTTTCATGAAAGAAAAAGTGAAATAAAGACTAAGAAATTTAGATTTTTATTGTGGAGCACTTGCAAACAAAATAAGGTCCAACGTCTAAAACAAAATCCTGAAACAATGTTCCAATACGTTTAGGTATTCGAAAGTTAGTATAGAAGTTAGTTGTTTAAAGAGGTTCTTTTACAAGGTATTTTTACTATAAGTCACCAGGAAGTGAGGCATGGATAGATATATAAAACTTGGCTTTTAATAGAATACCCTAAAACATTGTTCCAAAAAAAATGTTGTATAAAAATGAATTAAAAACAAAGCGCTTTCCTCCCATTGACCAATGTATGTGCATAGAGAAAATTATAAATGATCATACTAATTGGTGTAAGACAAATGCCTGTATTTGAAATTAGTCAATTGTCTTTTAGAATAATTAATTAATTATTATCGTACATAGTAGATCTAAAGTTTAATTTTTATAAAAAAAATTTAACAATGTTTTAAGGTATTCTACTAAAAGCTAGGTTTTAGATATATCTATGTCTTGACTTTTCTACCATTGTTATAATGCACTCATTACTACTGCTTATAATCTGATTGGCTGGATACAAATAAACTGTTGCCAAATTTAGAGAGAAGGGTACGATGAACTAACTGCCTGTGGTACATAATACTTTTATAAGTTTAATTGACTTCCATCTGCCCATTTTGTGTGCAGCCCCAAAAAGTGATGGATGTTGTCGAGATTTTTGTCACTTTACCTGTCAACCAGCACCATTTGGAGCATATTCATTTGTATCGTGAAAACCATATTTATGAGTTTACTTAGGCAGGGAAAATGTCATAGAGAAATTTTTAAATTGAAAAAAGAAATGCAGATGTTTCTGCCAGACCCTAGAGGCATCCTTGATTTGTTGAAGGTTGTGTGTGTGTGTGTGTGTGTGTGTGTGTGTGTGTGAAAGCGTTCGCTTTCTAGAGAGCAGAGTTTGTATCTATTGATGCAAGCTGAAAAGGCACTTGTGTTAAATTCATTGAGATCAGTTATCTATCAGTGTGTTCAATAGGATACATTTCAAAGGGAATCAAAACTAGTTTGTTTCAGTATAGAATCCTGGTGGGAAGGAAGATGATTAATAGAATTCAGACACAGACAAAATGTATAATGTATAACCTTTACAGCATTCTACTATGTAATGATAGAAGTTAATCATGTTAAATATCTGCACCCTGTTAAAGACACATCAAAGGTTCCTAATATTTAATTTAAAATTCTAGTTAGTAACAAGTATTGTAATTTAAATTTGACCGTATCCATTTCTTGCAGTGAATTACAATGTTTTTTTGTTTTTTTTCCTTTCTACTAATCTTCCTATAATTTGTGTTGGCATCTAATCATTGCTAATTACTCATTTGCACATGCTCAAAGTACTTTAAGCACGTGGCAGTAACAATGTTGGGTATTATTTCCATCATACACCTACCTGCTTAAAGTGCTCTAAGCAAGTTCTCTGTCACTTAATTATTTGCCACTGCCCAACTAAGGACTGATAGCTGCAGAAAGAAGATCTAAACTGCATTTTTGCTAGAACCAGTGAGGGGTTGCTGCTAATGTTATTATGAAGACTTTGAAGTTCACTGTAGTAACCTCTGTACCTCTTCTTTCCAGGCTCCATCCCCAATGCCTACACAAAGGTAACAGCTGTATTGTAACCTGATTGCAGCTGCCCCAAAGGCCCCAACCAATGACAATGCATCAACCATAATAGCCCTGCCTATTTTTACTGAGCATGCTCAGTCTGATCTTGAGTCTGACTGGTCAGACTTTTTTTTAGTCCAGTTTGCAAGCAG